>SNQJ01S0152915.1:0-22848 GCA_010110895.2 Picea sitchensis | reverse complement strand
AAATAAAAAAGATAAAAAGAAGGGAAACAAAATACAAAATTAGAAAAGAAAGAAAATACAAAAATACTAGTGAATATTGTGCGTAGAGAAAGTGGACTCAGCGTGACAAAAAGAAAAATGTCCACGCGCAACATATGGTTAACATAAAGAAAAACACCGTGCACTAAGGAAAAATCACAGTTGAAATGCATTGCAGACATAAAAAGTTCAAGGCATCAGAAAAGGGACCAATGGTCATAAAAGTAAAAAATGTCGGTTATGAAAACAAGGCGCGAATTGGGGGCATTTATGAAATTAAATGAAGTGTACTCGACAAGCTTCATCGCATTAATCACGGCTAGGGAAGCTTCTCCGAGAAGGTTCACAACATTCATGGAACCCTCTATATAAAGGGGAAATGTGGGAAAAACAAGACTTACTGTGAAACTGCAAATTCATGGAGCTTGAGAACATGCATCCAACAGGCGAGTGCACAGTGCGAACCAGTTGAACTCTATTCGGAAAAAGCAAACAGTACCCATTATGGCACCACCAAATATTGGCACACCAAGCCAAACTGTAAGGAAATCCAGAGGCAGCCTTAGGGCACTACACGAAACCAAGGAGGCCGAGCAAGAAATGGCCCAAAGAGAGGGAATTATCAATGTCGACACAATTCCCTCCCCGTAGGTCGAGCCAGTGAGTGCCAGATTGGTCGAGGAGGAAGAACAAGCCCCAATGGAGGAAAACATGGAAGTTGATTCACACGACAGTGCTCAGGGCCAACAAGCAAGCGATGTATGCAACCTACAACAATATGTGAGGGTTGAAGTATCCTAAAGAAAAAATGGGGATGCCAACGAGAAGATAGAGGCTATGGTGCCGAGACCACAACTTGAAACAAGGTCTGCGCAACAACAAGAAGGGCTGGTAGAAGACATAATCGGGCAGCCAGATTTGGGGGCAAAGGATAGATAGGCGGAGGCTGGGACATCTAGCGTGTCAGTAAGAATAAAGGGAAAACAACCCATGGAACAGTCCTTGTGCAAGAAAGCCGACGCAACAATTGCACTACTGCGCATCCCAAAGGGGGTGCAGGCCATGCCAACACTTTTGGGTTATGTGGAAAGGCCAAGGTATTCAAACCACGATGTGGCCGACGCTAGAAAATTCCCAAAATTTGTACAACAAGTTTACATGGACAATATAGGTACAGATCCATTTGGAGATCCCATGATGCAACCGAAACAATGGGCAGTAGGTCTGACAAACAAAAGGATCTTAAACTTGGTGGATATTCCCAACTTCAACAGGGGGAAAGAGGAAAATAACTGTGTCATGCAGTTGATGGTAGTCTTCCATGGAGGCTTCCTATGGATGGAGGAACCCGTCTCCATCGACGTGGAATTGATCATGTTCATAATAGGTATGCCGTTAATGGGTGAGAGTCCCACGTAGTACCTATATGACAAGACAAAGGAGAAGGATATTGCTGAAGAAATGAAGAAGACATATGACATAGAGAGGGGCTTGTTCAAGATCATAACAAAAATAATCAGTGACGTAGCCACCGGGATGGGCACAAAACTCACATCTTGTAGGATTTTAAGGAAGTGTTGCAAGGAGGAAGTCCCTGCAGGGGTTGTTGCAGCTACAACTCAATGCATCAATGGAACCATGCTCAGTTGGCCTCCCTACCTATTGAACCTGTTCCTTGACGACTGCAAAGATGCATAGGACTTGGGGACATAATTTCACTATTCATGGCTATTAATATTGATAACATTGGTTGGGTGGAGGGAGCCTCCATAGTCATACATTTTGTGACAAAATAGGCCATTGCCTTGCAAATCATTATACATCAATGGGGAGCACGTAGGACCCCAAGAGAAGAAGCGGTAACACAGTTACATTTTCATGGTACCTAAGCGACATCCAAGACAGTATAGCTAACACCTCGAGGATCATGCCAGATGTAGTTGCAAAGTACCACAACATAGTAGGATTCATATCTACATGCCATAATATGTGGATCCATGCATGTAGGGATCTAGCCAAGGAATGACTGCAACTTTGGTTATGCATCAAGACAAAATAAGTTGAAATGGCAATGCAAGATTGGTAAGATGACTGGAAGATCCCAATCATTACTAAGGAAGTGCCCATGGTAAAGGAGGTAGAAGCAGGGGTATCTAAGACACCTACAGGAGACAATGCTGCGCCTAAAAATACGAAGCCGAGTTAGAAGCCGACGCAACAGAAGAAGGGGAGTTTTCCAAAGAAGGATGCACAAGCATGGAAAAAGGACACTTCCCCAACATAAGGAGAACAAGGAGTGGGGGACACAACGACATAAGAAACCCCCTCAGCAACCATCCTATAAGAAACAGGGCCACCAAAATGGCCAATAATACAAACAGGAGGGTCACGCAAGAAGGCCAAGGTGCATAAACAACTGTCGGAGTACACAATCACTAAGGACGATGCCAACCTCGTCATAGAACGAGTACAAGATTGCAAAGATGAGGACTTCGAAGAAGCTGAACACCAACAAGGTAGAATCCAAAATGAGCTGGAAGACATAAGGCAGGTCTTAGAACAAAATAGGCAATTGAAAGACCTAAAAGAGGAACATAACCCTTCCCCGCAGAAACATAAGTAGAGGTAAGGACCTCGCCAAGCGAACAAGACACCATCCAAACCATTGCGTAGGCGAGTCTGAACTTCCAAATCACATCAAATATGCTACAAATGGGCGAAGGCGTAGCCCAGACACCACTGAAGGATACGACATAGGTAGAGTTGGTACTGGCAAGGATACAAACTAGGGCATTGTACAAGATTCAAGTCAATGTTGCATAAGAAGTGGAATCGCACATAAGGACAGATGCGACATAATTGCAGCAAACAAAGAATGGCAGGGATGCCCTGGAATTGGTAGTCGAGCTGGTGAATCTTGAAACAAAAGAGGAAAAAGAATGCACAAAGAGATTGGAGCAGGGATTGACAACGACGTACAACTGCATCCCAAACAACGCACAAGTAGCAGACATAAGCACAGAGGAGAAAATCAATCTCGTTGCACAAACCATTGATCAATACATACATGATATTGAGGAGCTAAAAGAATGAATTAATCCCATGACTCCTCCCGAGGTCCGAGAGCAGAGGAAATAATAAGCTACACTCCAAATAGCGGTGATGGAGAACCGAGCAAGCACAACGAAAAAATTGTTCAACAGAGCCGCAAAGCTCTAGACAACATTGGAAGAAGACGATCAGGTACAACAGTGGGACCAAGAAGAGGAAAGAGTCAATGCAACCATACAAGAGGTTAAGCAAAGGTAGAAAGCGATGAGAATCACAGAGCACATGAAGGACACCCAGGATATGAAGAAGCTACAGTTAGAATTGAAGACTGCGCAAACAAAGAAGTAGGTAAGACAAGCATAACTGGAACCCCTCCAAGAGAAAGTAGCACAAATGATCACACAGTTGGAGGAGGAAAATAAAAACATGGCACAAGCACAGATAGAGGGTGCATCACTGATACAAGAGTAGATCATAGTGCAATCAGTGGAGGCACTCACATGAAAAGCTGCACAGGTCCAAGCAAGAGGAAGGTAACTCCCAGACAAGTTCCATAGCCTGACAGAGGCTTCAGAGAGAGAGCACTGCCTAGGTGGCTCGGGATGAGCCACATGTTAGTGTTGAGGGCCTGTTGGGCGCAGGCCTATTTTGAGGAAATGCCCAATTTTGGTAAGGAAAGCCATAATTTTGGAGAAGAGAAGCTGTCAGAAAAAGAAACACGTGTGAGGAAAGGCCACATGCAAAGGAGGAAAGCATGCAAGGTGCACAGGCATGAAAACCTATCCATGTTAGGGTTAGGGTTTTGGTAAGAAAGAGTAATGACTAATAAGCTTGTAAAATAGTATAAATAAGAACGTAGGAGGTCTAGGTCGGGGTTCAAAGTTGTTCTATTGGGATCGAATGGAATAATGGTTCAGTTCGACTATTGTAGTTCTGATATGATTTTGTAACCTGTTGAACTGTAGAATAGCCAAGTAGACCAAATTTTGAGGGTTATATCACAGGTTGAGGAGCATGGTGTGATCTAGTCCACCTCATAGAGGTTGTTGAACCTTTTCTATGATTGTATGCTCAGAGATGTAGTGCGCGCAACACTATATTTTGTAGCAAACCTAATAAAAGAGCTTAAGAAGCCAAATCTTTGTGGACGTAGCCCAGGAGGGGGTGAACCATGATAAAACCTATGTTATGTGTGTTGTTTATTGCATATTTACCTTCTGTCAGTAGTTAGATTATGAATGGATGAATGAATGGTTCAGTCAGATACATTAGAATGCATGGATAGGATTAACAGATGAATGGATCTTAGGAATAATCATATCAAGGAATGAAAAAGATCAATTATAACCCCAGATCCCCACTCCTTCCTAGACTGCAAGCACTTGAGCTTTGCAGTCACCCATAGAGCTATCTCGGGTGAGACTGCACAGTGCACTCTGTGTGTTGTGTTGCCTTTTGGTTTACTAGGAGGGCCGATAGTTTTAGAGGGTTTTGTTGGAAACATGTTCAGATCTGAACCTAAGTCAACCCAAGAAGTAGGTAGAGAGAGAAGTCTAACCAGAAATAGTGCATTGAGAACCTTATTAAGAATGGGTAGTTTTGGAAGTGTTTATGCAAGAAAGGTTCAAACCAGATGTATATATTAACCGTTGCATGTCTTATTGTGAATGGAATTGGATAGTCATGTAAGGATAGGAGAAGCACAACCATTCCCTCAAGTCCTTGCGCGAGTCACCCAGAAGAAATATGTCCCTCTAGTTCCTCATTGTTCCCTAGGGCATGAAAAGGAGCCCGGCGTCTGAAGAATGGGTTCCAATAAACCATATATGGAAGAATGATGAAAAACTACTGTTTCGATCCTCCTTTACCCTATTGAGCAAACATGCAAGTCCCATAAGAATAAATATGTCAGAGGAAGTCAATGGCGGCCATTAAAGCAAGAAATGCCTTACCCGATCTCTTAGTCAAGGAAGCTAACATGTTGGAAATGCGTGAAGAGGCGTTGTGGCTCACCATTGGTCATTGAGGTCAAGTAACTAAGGATAGACCTCCATCAAGATGTCTCAACACATGTGCGATGCCCTTGGTGCGTTATAATTGTGCATGTATGAAGATGTCCCTATCACCATCAAATGTCTACGGTCCCAGTCATCTCATACATCAAGACAATGATGTGTCCATTCTATGGTAACTAAGGTAGAGCCGCTTACAACAACAATCATCATTAAATGTTATAATCTCCCCATATGATTATGCACCTGTTGTAGTAAATATGGTAACCATTCCCCATGAATACCAATGGGCCAATATGTCCCACAAATCGAGAATGTCAGCAGGGGGTGTCATGAAAATCTTGCTCATTTATGGTTTGACAGGATGATCAAAATAGTATAAAGTTGAATGTTCTGAGGGGGAATCGATGGTTTTCGTAAAACACTATTAGTTATTAATGGCCCCCTAATACACCTCCTAGTTGTACCCCATTGCCCACCATCCCACTTTCTTTTTCCCAATGCAAATTCTTGGCCTCCCTATTTTCTATAAGAAAGGATTCAAACTCTTAGTATGGGGAAATAATAGCATGAAAAGCAAGCAATAATACAGCCTCTTTGACCCATCCTTATCCATCCACAGAATCCAACCAACATAGTTGCAATGGCATCGTCAAGAAGACTATAGGACTACAATAGATCTAGGGTTGCCAGAGACCAACATACACCAGAATCACCACTACCTCAACATGTGAGGTTCACGGGTTCTCGAAAAAAAGAGTGCTAGATGTCGAATTCATCAATTATGACGTCTAAGACCCCGATCTATTCCCCACCTTGGCTTTCCACAATTATGCATGAACCATATGCGGTGCATCTAGTGCCCCATTATAGATAAGTATGAGGGATACCTTTATTTGAATGCACTTTTCATAATGTGTTTATCTATCCCAGTGATGACCGGGGGGCGACACTAGAATTACTATCATTTTGGATTACTTTAGAGGACATCCAACAAGGCTTCATTGAATGGCTCGCACATATGCAGCCGGTACTAGCCAAAGAAATAGACACTCTAGAAACACACACCAAATGAAATCAACACCTCAATCAGGCCAAGGCTGCACAGCTGCAGGCGCAACGCACGATCCCCCCCGAGGGTGATCCAAAGATGATACTCCATTAAAACTCCCTCAGGACCCACGCCCCACATAACAACAAACACAGTCCAACCCCATGGGTACAAAATGATAAAGGACTAGTCCTGACGTCTGCAGTTCCAACCCCTTAGCACAATAGGGCCTCGTCCAAATGGAACCATAAGTTGCAACACTGATAGATGTGCTCCAAAGGAAATTGTTTCCGTAACAAAAAATACATACATAGGCTATTCATAACATCGACCATCTCTGTCAACAACTCGACAACCCAACATCAATATCAAACAATTCCACCATGATCGCATGTTTCCAGAAATGAGTGTAGTGTCCCCTCTAGGGTCCTTCGATTCAACCCATCAACACCCATTCTAGTAGATGGAAACACTGGTGGTATTCCATTGGCACCTATCCCAACTCCAATCCTACATGACTGTTCTACCACCCTACTCTCTTAATTAAGTGAGCGCAACCACATACTGGGCCAACCTCATGTGCAGTTATAAATCCAACACCAAGTGGACATTGCCATGCACAATCAGACGTGGGAACAATATCAGAAGGAGACTCAAGATAATCAAGGATTAAAGAGGAGGTATGAAACATAAAGTGTGACACATGTAGTCGCTAAGGGTACACTGAGCTAAGTACAATGTTCACCGACCTTCTTGGAGCTGTGGACATATTGTATGCACAAATTCCTACCACTTCAACACATGGGTAGGATACCTCCCCTAGTTTTAAGCTCTCAGTCATAAAGGAATTCCTACACACTCTCGAGTCCCAGTTCACAACTATTTGTCCCCCACTCCAACAAGCTAGTCGAACAACAACTCCATTCCAACAAAAGATTGAGTTGGATTAAGCAGTTGTCCAAGACCGCTGGCACAAGGTAGAGGCATTTTCCAGATTTGTGGATTGTGGCTTTTACCTATGAACTCATCTCCAAACTCCACCTGAGGTGTCTACAGTTGACGATAAAAATCCACGTAGCTAAGGTTGAGGTCACCCAAAACAATCGTGACCTAGCCTCTTTGTCGACTGGAGAGCATGTCGCTGAGATTCTAGCAATTGTAGCCAAGAGAAAAGAGATAACTGCATCTCGAGTTTAGCAGCAGAGTATATCAGAGATCATCACATATATGATTGATAAGGCCTTGAAATTGTTTACAGAAATCTCGTACGCACACACTGCTACTGACCCCATCATTGAGAAGATAAACATGGACTTGAAAACTCCTCAGGTTGCAACGGATGAGGTTTATGCTGTCGTCTTGCTTACCCAAGATATTTAGGGCTACCTTAATGATCCCAATTACGAGTTCAAGGAGTTTGAGAAAGAAATCAATATTACGATTCTATTCTTCGAGGTGGTCATTCCATGAAGCAGTTGGCTCGAGGACGATCCAAGTAATAGTGGTGGGGGTCTGTTGGCACCCAATATTTTGGGTTAATCTTGCACGTGCACACAAACAAAGTTGTGCATACTCATTCCAAGTTTTTTGTGCACCCAATCAACTACACAAGGGGCACGCGCTGTAGTGATCTTTGATATTGCACGCCAATATTGAAGTCTACTAAGTGCGCGTAACCCCGAGTTTTGTCAGTTGCGTCGGGAATCAAGAAGACAAAAGCCGAAATCAAGAAAGGAATCATCAAGAAATCTCCCTGAATGATTACTGCTAGTAGCATAAAGGAACGTGTAACAACCAAAGAATTAGCTGGTCAGGTAGTCAGGATTTCCCCTATTGCAGAAAGGCTACATGAACTGCAGATAGGTTCCAGAAGCATGCGAGGTAGTTTGTTAGTAGAGCGAGTGGAGTAGAGATGAAAGGGATAGAGCTCTGGAGAAGAGATGAATACAAAAGTTAACAAGGACACCAAAAACAAGGTTAACATTGGTTGTGATTGATTCATCAGGTCACTATTGTTGTCCAGTGTAGAAGAGCTTGTTCTGAGTCTCTGTAGCATTGTAATGTCTGCAATCATTTGTCCAATTTTATCATATGGTTAAGGTCTAGTAGAATGCACATGATGTAATATATTGTATATATGGAAGCTTATACAAAGAGACATAGACTCTATTGCTGTTATATATGATTTTGTGAATGTACGTCTGTGTTGTGATGGAATGACAATGATAATAAAGCTGTAGCAATTATGATCTACCTTGTGTTCCTTATGTGGTATTTGGATATGTTTGTTTATTGTTTTACTTATTAGTAGCAGTAAGTTGTTAGCTATGGAATGTATGCATGTTCACCCAGGTGGATTTCTGTGTGTTTAGTCCTTCATCACTATCACAAGACCAGATGGTCTCTATGATCCTGATTGCATCTCGGGTGAGACCTTCTTCAACCTTAGCTGAGGATTGATAGGTCGATACTTTGGTTTTTTTTTTTTTCAACTCTAGATGAACCCTAGGTCTAAACCCCCCAACATTAGGAAGGATGCATGGAAGCATGAAACGACCCAACACTTCAAAATTCTCAATAGTGAGCTGCAACCAAACCTCTACAATAAAAAGTCTATTTCACCTTCTTACAAAATATCTCACCAAGTTTCTCTCCTAAACCCGACCTTTTGGTATCTCTCTGGTTCTCTCCACTAGAACCTATTGAGATTTCTTAGCTCCTCTAGGATTTTGTACACCACACTTCTCTTGAGAACTTCCAATGTTATCCTCACTTCCAACCTCAACTAGAATTAGTTACAACTTCTCTACTGTAAGGTTCTCAACCACAAATTTCTACTTGCTGCTACTTGCCAAAATGCTCTATCCAGAATTAATTGTAATGCATAAAGACATTTTTACTTACCATTTCTCATCTAGATTTGTATCTTCAATCCACACCTTCAGAAGTTGATTATTTTTTCACCTTCCTTTCTCCAATGTGCAATATCAACCTCACTCTAGTACTAATTGATGGGGGCACCACCCCCTTTCACATTCTATTTATCCTTTAATGGATGGTCGACTTTGTTTTAATATCAAACACCATCAATCCCATATGACCAAGGGCTTAACCCTTTACCAAAAATGACGTGCATAGGGTCAGCTTTAAATCCTCCTTATCTTTTTCTTGAACTTATTCCCTTTAACCCACTTTTATCCCTTTCTCAATCATTTTCCTTAACCGGATTGAATTCTCAACATTTCGAGCTGTCCCTTTATGCTATGTTAATTGGCCACCAGAACCACCAGTTCATTGGGGATTAATACTTGTCGATAACACAACTCACTTAACCAGTCACCATTCCACTGGGGCCACCGGGTTACAACTAATGAACCTTTAGACGTTTACTCTGGTTCGGTTACACTGGGCACCAAGCACCGAGGTACTTCTCCAAATCATCCTAAAGTAATATGAGTCCATTTTAGTTGGAGGTTTGTCAACTAACCCATTGGAAACCAAGATTTATAAAGCCACCCAAAAAATTTTAAGCTGGTCTTTACAAAGAACTAAGGTCGATTTGGTTACTAGTTCTTATGCATTGATCTCTCTACTGATCAATGGTCATATCTTCCCCTTATTCTAGAACATTTTCGATCGTTTATCTTTGAGTATCAATGGTCATATCTTCTCTTCTTTCAGAACTCTATCTCTGCTTCACGTCTTCTCACATGCTTCCACTATGATTATCTATCCTTCATTTCGATTCATATCCTTCACCCAAACTCCAACCATCATTGTTGGTCATCAAACTCTCCAGTCATCATAAAACCCACACAGTTCATGGGAACTTCATCATGATCTCATTCTACTTCAAGTGATATTGATTCATCCGCCCTTTTACATATATATTCACACTTGATTACATTCACAAATTATTAGAACACTCATCCACAGAGTATAAATGCATTAACAGAGATCAACATACACCCAATAGTGAAGGCATGGAAACAAACTATTCTATTCAACCAAAATACTTAAGAAATTCTATACAAACTCAAAATTTACCTCTCTACCTTTACTGGCCCGGTTTCACATTCTAGGCATTTCTCAGGCGTTGGCTTCCTCTCTTGCCTAATTTTTCTATGTTTGTCCATCCTCCATTCATTCCTTAAGTCTTACATATTTATGTGGAAGATAAACTTCCAGACCACCAAAATAGATCCCTAAAATCTTGTAACTAATTACAACAATAACATTCCTCTATCAACTATCTTGACCCACTCTCTATTCTTGAATATATGAATATAAGGATCAATAAAATTGAATTGTCCATACTTAGGAAAATCGACACTAACCCAACTAATTGCTCTAATAAACAATTTACATGTTAATTAGGAAAACAAACCCTATCCTTCTAGAATCATACAAACTTAGGAAAATTCAATTATTTTCATTAAGGGAACCCACTCCCTTTGGTAAATTTCAAGAGCCCAGTTAGGTATGCTCAACAAGGTTGATTTTGAGTGAATTTCATCATGCATCAAAAAATAGATGCTCTCGAAGTCCCATTTCCAAAGACAAGTGGCTGGAAGATTTTCGAAAAACAATGAATGAATATGCCCTTTTTTCTAGAATTTCACAAAACTAATGTTTTAAAACACTTTAGACATGCCAAATAATCACATCTTGAAACAAAATATAATAAAAATAAATATATTAGATTTATATGATGCCTCTTAAAAATATGGGAGAGAAAGGAAAGCGACATAAATTTGGTCATTAAATACGTTTTTTTTTAAAAGACATCACATCATGACACAAAATTGATTATTCAAGTCATCTTTGTAAATCAACTATGTTTTAGACACAACAATGCCATTAAGGATAAGCAATTAATTGTCCACGCAATTATAAGTCGAAATGAACCTGCTATCAATTGGTTTTAGCTCGAGTGGTTGGGAGGAATGATTGTTATCCTCACTACTTGGGTTCAATTCCTGCAAGTGGCATGTTGACCTCATAATGAGTATATTGTTGTAATCGCTTCAAGTCTTGTTGTTGATCAACCTTGTGCCTTTAATATTTTAGGGTTTACCCTAGGTACCATCCTCAAATGAGTGGAAGTACTCGAGGGTTTTCCCTAGGCTTTGTAAAGTGGGAAAAAAATCGAAATGAACCTGGACTACTATGAATTTGTATTTCAAGCCTTAGAAGGGATGCAAATATATGTACTTCAGGCCTTGGAAGGGATGAATAAGATATTTGATATTATAATGAATCTCTAAAAAATGACAAAACGCATGTGTTTTTTTTAATTGTCAATGGTGGACTAGTAAAATACCCCCCTACACACTTATACAGTTATTATAATGAATTTAAGATAATATTATACATAGACAATAATCCCTAACATAAACCTTATATTAATATCTCGAATAAACCCATAATATTAATGTTGATAACATATATTTCATAGTTTACATCTTGGGCATGACTAAGAACCCCATAGTCTTTCTTGAAATCTATGAGGGGAAGGTAGATCCAATTGTACATGTAGATGGGTGTATTCAGAGATGACCAAAGAAGGGTTCCCAAAGCAATATGGGGTTCACAAATTTATTCACACCTTGGGGCCCATCCTCAATATATTTGATAAATGAGTGAATAGTTGTTAGACCTATACAAATACATTGAGTGGGCCTATCAACATGTCCTTATATTAATCTCTCAAAGAAACCTTATATTAATGTGGATGTCCTATTACATATACTTCATAAATGCATGAATAATTGTTGGACATATACAACTAAATTGAGTGAGCCTATCAAGTTTTGTCTTCATAAATTCATGAATAGTTGTTAGACCTATAGAACTAAATTGAGTGGGCTTATTAACATTTCCTTTTATTAATCTCTCATAGAAACCTTATATTAATGTGGATGTACTATTACATATATTTCATAAATGAGTGAATAGTTGTTAGACCTATACAACCAAGTTGAGTGGGCTATGTTGGGCCCTTCATTTTTGGATTTGAAGCTGCGCAAGAAGGACTACAGTCCCAATTTTGGTTTAGCATGAGTTGCACAAGCTACAGAAGAAGATGGATAGTGGAGCAAGGAAAAGTAACAAAAATCGGTTGCGAAAAAGGAAAACGCAACACCAACAAGGAAAAAACAGTTACAACAGAACAAGAAAACATGCAATCCCAAAGCCAAAATATCCCAATCAGCTTAGATACATGAGATGTATACGATTGTAAAAGGGATTATTTGGTTCTCTCTCTCAGCTCTGGGTTCTTGTTCTTGATAGGTTGAGTTTTGATTTTGTTAAGTAGATGTTGTACATGTAATTTGTATTTGGTTTTGGGTAAATAGAGCTCTGTGACATGAGTCCAGAGTCATAAGTCTATAACAGAGTACCAAGATGTATCTCTGAGATTGTGTTCGATAAGTTCTGAAGATAATAGATGAAGGACACGAAATTTTGAAATATAATGTGTCATACTATGTTTATGATTATGCATTGTATCTTTACAGTACTTCTTTATGCTTGATAATATCAATATGATGTCTCTGTGTGTAAATGCTTTTCACAACTTAAGTATCTTTGGTTCTTGTATGCATGAGTTTAGATCTGATCTATAATTGGTCTATTTTGAGAAAGATCATGGTGAATATTGAAGGTTTTGGGAACCCACCCAAGTATTCTCCTTACCCTTCCATATCCTTCTTTCTTGGTTGTGCTTCGGGTGAGACTTCTTCCCTTTGGAGGAGATGAAAATGCCAGTGCTCTAGACTACAGGGTACCTTTTGTTGGTAACCTGAGAAGGACCCTAGTTTGATAAAATCCGCGCTAACAAAATGGTTCTATTGTCGAGACCTCCGTTAAAAGGGAACCTGTAGGGAGGATGCTTCTGTGGATTCACATATCTAATATTCACCAATGGCGGGAGAGAAATTGTGATGCCTTCATATGGAAAGAAGCGGAGCTGAGAGGAAAATATGTGAAATATACACGAGAGGTAGTCTTTTACTTAGAAAGATCGAGCAACCAATACGAGATATTCTAGGTTAAGTTCCTAGAAGAACTTTTCCACTAGATAGATAGGCTCCAAGAAGCTCCACAATTCCAAGAACGAGTTAAGAAGACCTGTACTTGGGATACATAAAAGATTGCAACACTTCATCGGCTAGATCATCTAGCCATGAAAGCAATTGATTTTTGGGTCAATACCACATTAGAAGGATACATTATTGAGTTTGCAGTTGAGAATCACCAATATTTTTCATGAGAAGAAGCATATTTCAAGAAATACGCAAGGGGAAGACTGTTGAGAGAAATACCCCTGTGGATTAAGGTTTTCTTGATGGAAGAGGGGATGCTGAATATGTCCCTGAATGAGATGGTAGCGTAAACACCCTTGCTTGGGGTAGGGAGAGTTTGGGGTGGAGTCATGGACTGAGAGAGGGGAGAGGGTTCTTTGACAAATATGGGAAACAACAAGAAATGGACTCAAGAGACGAGCGAGCCTTGAAAAGAGTCGCCATAGTTGAGAAGTGGTGGCACAGTAAGATAAAGAAAGCAACAAAATAGTCTGAGAAGTTGCGGAAAGAAGTCGGACTAGGAGAAGTAGAGGACAAAAAGATGGAAGAGTTGCGGAAGATGAGAATATAGGAAAGACTGGCTAATCAAATATTAAGTGAGAGAGAAGCATAGAGAGAAAGAAGTCTGTAGGAGGGTGGACAAGAAGGAGAAGGTGTAGAAGAAAGGGAGAAGGAAGTCAACATGGATAATGAAGAGGAAAGGGAAGATTCATGCCCAATGCCAGGAAAGATCGGGAACCCAGCTGAAGAGACCACTCTAGAGGAAGAGAACTAGACCCCCCAGATCAAAGAAACCTGCCCCAAAGCCAGTGGCACCAACCCTGAATCACCCATACCCCAAGTGTCTTCTATACAAGTGGTAAATTCGATACTACCTTCTTATGCTAATTCTGTTCCAGTACAACTAGTTATTCAGTCACAACCAGGAAGTGCGAGTACATGGAGGATATTGGGATCCCCTGGTAGTTCGCAACCAAGACCATTAGGTTTTACTTTGATAGGAGCAACAAGATAAAAAATGGCTGGTAACGTGGGAGGTTCGATTGCTCGATACCCAGAATTCTGGGGTAAAGGAGACGAAGATGTTGAGAAACATTGGTTCTTGTGTGAAGCAATCTGAAGGTCCAAAGGGACTCCAGATGCAAATAAATTGGTTGAGTTCCAGACTACCTTCAGAGGCCATGCTCTCAAATAGTACATGAAGGTTATTGAGCCAGGGGTGCTGGGAATGCAAGGTCAGGCGTTCACACTTGACCAGGTAGGAAAAAGGTTCATAACATAGTTTAAGCTACCTCAGTCAGAACAACAAGCTCTGTCTGAGTTGCGCGAGATTCAACAAAGGGAAGGTGAATCAACCTGGGAATATAGCTAGAAATTTAAAGATGATATAGGGAGGTTAGCGCATCGAATTCATGAGGAACATAAAAGAGAATGGTATATACATGGATTTCTACCTCTGACACAGATTCCGTTAACGCAACAATGGATAACCACTTTGACATATGCCTTGGAACAATCAATGAAGATTGAAGCCATGGCAGGATATCCGGGGAGCCTAAAAGTGACCAGACCCCCAACAAATGAAAATTTGGTGCAACTACAAGGGAAAATATTAGCGCTTACAGAAAATATTCAAGGATTGATGATACCTAGACCAGGATGACTGTAGGTCTGGTGTACCAGATGTTACACATAAGGACATCTTGTGAACAAATGTCCACGAATGAGGGGAATGAGACCTCCTTAGAATCTGATGGGACACGCACCGAGACCCACGGGAGGATTTACGCAAGTATCTGCGAATTTACCATTCCATAACCCCACCCCATATCATGCTTTCCCAGGTAGCTAAGCAGCGCCAACAATTGAGTATTGCAAGATTTTCCAAATCCATGGGCATGGGCCAAGACAATGCGCCATGATTCAAAAGTATTCAACAGTACCAAATACTGTACATTGTGAGTTTTGTGCATCTACCACACATACTACCAATCTGTGTAGAGCATTGGATTCACTTGCGGACAAGTTGGATCAAACAACATTCAAGGTGAATGAAACCCCTCAGGGACCGAGAAGAGGTCGAGGATGTGGAGCCAGAGGAGACTTCAGAGGAGGATGAACTGGGAGAAGAGGACCAATTATATGCTACAACTGTGATGAGAAAGTCCATATGGCTAGAGACTTTCCTCATCCAAGGCGGCCATCGTGCTCTCACTACAGAACCAATGGGCACGCAACTGAAGATTTCCCAGAACTAATTGCAAAATGGAAAGATCGGGTACGTCAATGAGGAACTAGCCTCATTAGTTTAGAGATCAAGACAGTTATTAGGGGACAACTTCCCAACCTTAATATTGTCACTCGAGGAGGGGAAAAGACTGGCATTGATGCTAATAATTTACCTCAGATCCAGAAAGCAACACCTAAGGAAGACATGCATGATCCTTTGAAACATAAGTTGTTCTTTAAAAATGCCATAGAAGTATTTTAGAATATTCCTATCCTTGAGATGTAAGAGAAACCCCCTTATCCTATTGTTTACCCTAAGATTGCGCAAGTCCCCACTTCACCCCCTGCACACTGAAACCTTGCAGTCACGCTGAGACAACCTGAGCAACCACAAAATGTAGTTGAACTTTGGTTTCAATTATTTTATGATATTCTTGGGATGACCAGTTAACAGAAAAGTTGCCGAATGCACTATACCTAGTTCTAGGGAATGGAGATTCCACAGAAGGAAGAATAAGGACTAATCTTCCTGAGAAGAATACTCAGAGAGTGCATAGAAGAAAAGTACGATCTGGAAAATAATTTAGACTAGTATCCCAACTAGAAAAGTTTGAGATTAAGGATGTTATGTTAGATCTAGGATTTGATGTTAACATACTGCCTAAAAATACTTGGGAAGCCATAGGACAACCCCAGTTGACATATTCCCCAATCCAGCTAAGAATGGCCAGCCAATATTGTATTTTCCCAATAGGAATACTGGAGAATGTGGAAATAGATGTTGCGGGAGTGAAGACTGTAGCTAATTTTGAGGTGATCAAAATCATGGGGGATAAGGACCCTTATCCTGCCCTACTTGGTATTGATTAGGCCTATGACAACTATGCAGTGATTGACCTAAAGAACGATACTATGACTTTTGAGTTAGATGGAGTCAAAGTAGTTCAACCCTTGGATCCGTATGTAGGCCCTCGATACATGGAGCTAACAGACATCAATATGGAAGGAGAACACTTGGATCAGTTATACACTGTAACAACATGAACAAGATAAGATTACATAAATCCTACTGCAGATGGATTAATAAGTTGGAGGAGTATACAATCCACAGATGAGGATTCATAACTGGCATTTGACAGTTGGAAACAAGGCTCATACGAAATATTTTCAAGAATATGCGCAACTGTCAGGGAAATTAGATGGATTGGAACCAAGGTTAGAGAACACCCAATATATGATGATACCTTAGGGCTTAACAATTTTCTGGTCAACATGGAAGAAAAGGTAGCAGAGGATCAAAGGGTCTCAGTGTTGGATTTATCCCTCCAGGACACCCATGCCAGATGGTGGGCCAATCACAAAGCCTTACTCGAAAATTGGGATTATGTGAAGCAAGATATAAAATATAGATTTCAAGATAAGGAGCAGCTGGAATCAGAGATGCGGATGGATTTCCAAGTTGCGCAACTGTTCAACGAACATTCTGATCCTAAAGCACATATTGAACAATGTGTGACACAGTGGAAAGTTTTGGAAATACCATCTCTCTTCTGGGTTTAAGTATTTCCCCACTCACTAGGTCCAATCCTGAAATCTTGGTTCATGCATGAAAAAACCAGAAGACAGAGCGAAAACTGGCAAACATTGGTAGATCACTTTTGCAAGGAATTCTCGTTTACAAGTAAGTATCCCGAGCTTGAAGTAGTCCTGCAAATAATCAAAGAATTCATTTTTACAGACACTAGTAGAGAGAAATCAGACCTAGTGGTATGTGCAAAGCATAGCCAAGAAGTTTAGACTAATATTCACCTAACCTTAGACAAGAGAATTATAGAATGCTATAAGATTGAGAAGGATTTATAAAGCCCAGATGATTTAGAAGAATTGAGAAACTTAGCCATTAAGGAGACATAAGGGAACAAAGAAATCCAAAACATCATACCCAACGAGAATGATGATTCTTATAATCACCCATTGAAGTTGCGCAAAGTCAATATATGAACCACAGAGCAACCTAAGATAACTATGGTGGGAGATTACTGGGATGAGCAAATTAGTCAAGAAATACAAAGTTTTTTGCGAGAATATGAGGATTTGTTCCCAAATACATTCTTAGAGTTAAAAGGGATCAAAGGAGTTATGGGAGAGATGAAAATTGAATTAAAACCATGATCAAATCTCGTGAATCATAGACCATACCACCTTAATCCCAGAGTGAAAGAGAAGGTTAAGAGGGAAATAGACAAGATGCTGGAAGTTGGACTTATTTTTGCAGTGGAAGAAGCTGAATGGGTCAGCCCAATAGTCATCAAGAGCAAGAAAGATACAAAGGATATTAGGTTATGTGTAGACTACAAAAGCCTTAACTCTGTCTGTGTGCATGACCCTTTTCCAACACCTTTTACTGATGAGGTGCTAGAGCAGGTTGTAGGGAAAGAATATTACTCATTTACAGATGGATTTTCAGGGTATCACCAAGTAAGGATTGTTGAAGAGGAAAAAAAGAAGACCACATTCATAACATAATGGGGGTCATTATCATACAATGTGATGCCATTCGACCTAAAGAATGCCCCTACAATTTTCTCCAGGATTGTGATAGTAACTTTCCGAGAATTTATTCACAAGTTTATAGAAGTTTATATGGATGATTGGATGGTATATAGTCTACTTAAGGAACATGTAGCGCTACTACGTCTGATGTTTGACAGATGTAGAGAATTGTAGATATATTTGAACCTCAGAAAGTGTATCTTCTGTGTGCCACACGGAAATTTATTAGGCCACATAGTATGTCGAGAGGGAGTACTGGTAGACCCAGCCAAAGTTGTGGTTATTGTGAACATGCCGCCACCTATGAGTGCTAAGAAATTGCACTCCATGCTGGGGCACACTAGGTACTATCACAGGTTTATTAGGAGATATGCAAATATCACTGCACCTCTGGAAAATCTACTAAAGAAGGCTTGAGTTTTCCAATGGACCCCAGAATGTGATAAAACATTTGAGACCCTAAAGGAGAATCTCAACACATCACCTATTCTGATATTTCCAAATTGGGAAAATGAATTTCACATCCACATAGATGCTTTAGGTATTGCCTTGGGAGCCATCTTAGTGCAACCAGGAGATGGAGCCATGGACCATCCTATCTATTTTGTGAGAAGGAAGTTATCACAATCTGAGCACAACTATACAATGACAAAAAGGGAGGGTTTAGATATGATTTACGCTTTGCATAAGTTTAGACATTATTTGTTAGGTTCTTATTTTAAGTTCTTTATTGATAATTTTGCATTAAAATATCTAGTTAACAAATCTGTGTTGGAAGGGATAATTTGTAGATTGTTGCTATTGTTTTAGGAATTTTCTTTTGAAGTGATCATTAAGTCTAGAAGATGTAACGTAGGGCTTGATCATCTGTCTATATTAGAGTCAAGGGAAAGTGGCATAGCAGTCGATGATAAACTCCCAGATGCAGGCCTGTTCTGGGTTGAGGCCATACCAGAATACCTTGAAGACATATCATTCTTCTTAAGTACAGGGGCCTACCCAAAAACATACTCCGCAACCTAGAAACGCCAAATGATGGTTAGAGCAATGGACTATCAATTGATTACAGGGAAATTTTACAAATTGGGACTAGATAGTATCCTTAGGAGATGTGTCTTGGATCATGAAAGACAAGATATACTGTGGGAGTGCCACAATGGAGTTGCGGGAGGTCATGTGGGAGGAAAGCCCACTGTGCAGAAAGTCCTCCAAGCTGGACTATGGTGGGCCACACTCTTCAAGGATGCAAAGGCATATGATAGATCATGTGATGTTTGTCAAAGAGTGGGTAAGCCATCATGACGAGATGAATTTCCACTTCAACCAGTTTGAGCCTTACAAGCATTTGAGAAGTGCGCGATTGACTTCATTGGGCCGATCAACCCCACAACTAAGCATTTAAATGATAGGTACATTATTACCGCGACTGAATACCTTACATGTTGGGCTAAGGCAACAACTGTTCAGGATTGTTCAACTAATACTGCTGCTAGGTTCATATTTGAAAATATTATCACTCAGTTTGGATGTCCTAGGAGTCTGACTAGTGATCCAGGAGCTCATTTTATCAGTGGTACAATAGCAAATATTACAACATAGTTCTTGATCCAACATCATAAAAGTAGTCCCTACCATCTTCAAGCCAATGGAACAGTGGAAGCGTTTAACAAGATTCTGGAGAGAGGATTAATGAAGGTCTATTGTGAAAACAGAGAAGATTTGGATGACAGAGTTCCAATAGTACTATGGGCTTACAAGACAACCACAAAGAAGCTCCACAAGTACACTCCATTTCTTCTAGTTTATGGGAAGGAGGTTGTGGTGCCTGTAGAATTCATTATTCCAAGTTTGTATATTGCACATATTACACACATGTAAGAGGATGAATCAGTTGTGCAGAGGCTCATGGACTTACAAGAACTGGAAGAGACCATGTTTTTAGCGGACTTCCATCAAACAGTTGAGAAAGCAAGGTAGAAATCCTGACATGACAGACACATTAAGACCAAAGTATTTGTGCAAGGAGATAAGGTCCTACTTTTTGAGAGTCAATACCAGAAACATCCAGACAAGTTTCACATGCATTGGTTGGGGCCATTTATAGTTGCGGAGATCCAATCATCTGGAGTAGTCAGACTTGCGCAACTAGATGGTATGCTGTGGCAAGGATGGGTGAATGGCGTTCGCCTGAAACCTTATCTATCTCGGAACTGAGCTAAAGGACTATTGCTCTAGTCTAAAGGAGCATGTATAGTAGTTAGATTTGAATTTTCTTGTAAATTGTTGTGAATTTAGTTAATAAATTCGAAGAGTGCCTTATTGCGTCGCAACACGTAGTTCACTTTTCCGTTTAAGTGTCGTTTTGATGCATAACTGCTTAATCAACCACATAGGATCAAAAGTGTGAAGAACCTATTAATGACAGTCATTAATATGATGGGGACCCCTTTTGTGGTCGGAGGGAGAGTGAATCCGGTTGCAATATGAGTCCATGTGCCACACAAACCTAGTCCAGTCACAACATTTATTACTACTACGATACCCGACTGAATTCAGTTAAGCCATAAATACACGATACGCGAAGATGCCATCGGTATTCGCGCCAGGATTCTCATCCGTTAAACGGTAAGGTCTGAAATCGACCATGTCCCTGACCAACTTGCCCAGTAATTATCGAGATCACCCGAGAGATTTACCCCATTAACCAGTCCCGTCGGACAACTCATATCTAGGTTGCGTCTATAGGGAAACGATGAATAACAATTATTTCAGAACTTTCCAGCTCAACATGGGTATAAGGGTCTGAGACCTCGGTGTAGGATGCATTTTTTCCCAAAACGAACTTAGAGATTTACGAATTTCGAAGAGTGAGCAAGCTTGTGTAATCCCTTGACCATTAGTTGTGATCCCCAATCCCTGTTTCGCTTGTCCAAATTACTGAGAGTTCAGAATGACCATGCTGAGAGATACACGGAGCCGAAGCTCTATTTCCAAGGATGCAGTACCAGATGAGTCATACGATCCTTGGGTTGAGGTCATGGGTGATATCATGGGAAGGTGGAGCAAGTCAAGCTCCTCGAACTTGACTTAACAGACTAGGTATTGTTCCAGCAGATGAACATAGATGTTTTATGGAGTATCACTCCTGATGAGTTGGGAGGCATGCAGTTTGTGCCGAAGCTTGAATTCATCAATTTGTTCAACTCAACCATCATGAACCTTAGGGACTTACTAGTTTTCAGCACCACTGGATAAATTGCGAGGTGTACCAAGTTTCTGATCAGTTTCTGATTAGTATGGTGCACGACAGAAGTCTGTGGTTGGATAAGAGATATCAAATCCATGCAAAATACATCCACCAGCTTACTGGACCGTCCCTCAAGGGTGAGGACGTGTCCAAAGGGTTCCATGGTCCCAACAAGCACAACAAGAAGAAAGGGGAGCCCAACCTATATGAGAGGTTTCAAACACTGAGGGTGGCGGGGGGGAGCGCGCACAACAAAGATTGACCCCATACTACCCGAGACGGTCAGGACTGGTTGCTACATCATAGCTAGCAAATTTATGAGGTCCTAATACAAGGGAGAATGCACACTGGATGCTTTATCAGTGGCATATTTTTGCGCCAATGGTGCTGTCTTTATCTGGTGAATCTACATGTTGGAGGAACTCCTGGTGGCCTGCGAGGAAGCCCAGGAGAAAGGTGGTACTTTCAATTATGGATACTTGTTGCTTGCATTCACAATTCTCAAGTCGATGCCACCTGTCGAAAGACCATTGGTGCCAATGGATTAGGGGTGCTTGGTGAAAATGTTTGAGCCCTGACATTTAAGGGTGGACTCAGAGAACACCGCCTTCAAGAACACAACGTTCTCTAAGTGGTACAATAGACTAATCAACACAACATAGAGGTTGCACATTCTGTAGGAGTTGCTTAACTGCAATACGTGGAACATAGCATTCAACATGAACTGACATCATACATTTGTGTGGCCAAGGTATGCCAATAGGGAGGACTTCCACTTGCAGATGCTACCATTCTAATTGGATGAAGAGGCCTTCGACAAAGAGGTGATGTTGTGGCCTGGAGTCAAATGCAACCCGTGCAAGTCGGGGATGCATTATGTTTTTCCCACCGAGCTACTAAAGAAGAAAGGTCAGGAAGAAGGGGTAGGATTGAGCTCAGGCCCAGAGGTACATAAGAAGTAATCTCTGGCATAGATGAACTCCAAAGAAGAGGAGGAGACACAACCATTGGAGAGAAAAAAGAGAACACTGTCGGTGTTCGTGCAACTGCCGAAGCAAGCTATGTTGATAGGTAAGGATGTCAACAAAATCCTTAGCGCTATGTTCATTATAGATCCAATGGCTAAGAAACTCAAGATGGGGATTTCCCCAAGTACGGTTCTAAACCCCCAACCCATCTCATCCACCGTCCCCTGCACCCACTCAATGGATCAAGAAACCCACATGATACATATCCATGATGACCCTGAGCCTGACACCACTCCATCCACCATCACCACAAATCACCCTTCATCACCACCATAACCCCAGTAACCACCTCTAGAAACCGACAGTCCACCCCAAACCACTGATCCAAAACCCATGCAGCTCGATTCCTCAGAAATTCTCGAGCAAAGGCCAGAACTCTCTGGTCCAAACCCAGAAATATTTCAACAGAGGATATAACTAAATGGCCTGAACCTTGAAGCCTAGGAATAAGATATTTTACCCTTTGTGCTGAGTAAGGACGCTCTGTCTTCGACAGAGATGCAAACAAAAGAGAAGCTGCAAGTCCCAAGTCCCCAACAAACTGCCTCAATGACTAAGGTTGAGGGTGCTA
>SNQJ01S0152914.1:0-22848 GCA_010110895.2 Picea sitchensis | reverse complement strand
CGTCGTCGGGTTTTCTATAGAGTTCAAGGCCTGTAATAGAAAGTCTTTATGCTGAGGGATCTTCCATATATCCATAACTAAAATATTGGCCTTTAGCTTCTTCAAATCTTCGACCGTGTTGTAATCTAGTTTGGGCGATTCCTGGGTATGAATGCTTATAGGCTTTTTACTGAGAGTGAAAGATGTTTTTGGGTGGTCGGGATTTAACTTACTTTGCAAGGCTCAGGTGGCATCAGTATCTTTCGAGTCGGGTGGGCCCTTGCTGCGAGTCTGTATCACCGAAAATTCCACGGGTTGTTCCCAAGACTCAAAAAAATCGTCGAAAGGCATGATCAGGTCGGTATCCCATATCAGCATGGTTGTATCTCGTGGTGGGTCAACTTCTTCCTGGTCAGCAATATTCATAACCAAAATGCTTGGTTTTTCAGTCAGGGAGACTTCATCTAGAAACTGATTGGCCATCAAATTCATGGCATGTACCCATTGAGGGCAGTCTCTTTCGGAGTGGTTTTCTTGATGTTAAGAACAAAAAGAATCAGGCGCGACATTCCCTAGATCGATATTTAAGTTAGTTGGGGGAGGTTCAATTGCTTTGAAAGGTGGGTTTCTTTTAAATAAAGGCTTATAGGTCCTTTGGCCTTGGTTTCCCTCCCCTGCATTTCTCTTCATGTCTATGATTTTGTTTGATAATTTCTTAACCATGCATTGTAGATATTCTATATCACCATTAACTTTGTCGGGAGTTTGTTCAACTAGTTTTCCCAGAGGTCTAGTCAGAAGGAGTCCTCTCCTAGGAGGGGGTTGGCTTTCTTTTTTCACTACAGAGACCTAGCCCTCTGTACATCCTTTCATATAGAATTATATTGTCTTGGCCTCCTCAAAATTTTCCGCTAGGGTTTGCTTAGCGGTTCTTTTTACAAACATAGAAATAGACGTTGGGAGCGCATTGGCATAAACCTCGATTTGCAACTCTTGGGTTGGTTTTGCTATGAGCTGGAATTTGTTTAAGATGGTTGTGAATCTCTAATTGAAATCTTTGACCCTCTCTTTCGGACTCATGGTAGCTGCGAACAACTCAACCATCAGGGCTCCCATAGTAGTTTCCTCTGCAAATTTATCTAGAAAATCTTTCAAGAACTTGGTCCAGCTAGTTATAGATCCCACTGGAAAATTGAAATACCACATGGAAGCTGAATTTTAAAATGTGTAGGGGAAGAGTCTGCAGACTACGTCTTCATGATGAATGTTCATAAGTCTGATCACGAGTATGAACTTATTGATATGATGTTCAGGTAAACCTGAAGTTTCGGGGTCGTACTTAGGAAGCAGTTTCTCTGGATGTCGATGAAGGTTGTGTATTCATTCGGGGACGGCCACGACGTCTTTGACCAACTAGGGGTGGTTGTTATGAAGTGGGATTTCTCTTTCTTCCTCATGGTTATTATTACCCTCCATATCTTCGGAATCCGAGTCAAACTCTTCTTCTTATGAAAAGTCATTTGGCTCGGAGACGTCACCGACTGGCGTTTCGGGTATCAAATTGAGAGGTTCTTGGATTTTGGTCATTGCAAAATCTATTAAGTCTTATACGGAGTGTATGAAAACCTCATCGGGAGTGTTAACCATTGGTCTTCTTTGGTTTTTTCTTCGAGGGAGGATGGGAGCTAAGGACAACGCACTGATCTGTCGAGCGTAGGTTCTACTGATTCTCCTGAATTGATTCGCTTCCTCGTGAGGAAGGGCATAAGGTATTTCAAGGTGAAAAGGTTCTTCCTCAGGTTGGGGTGATTTATCTATTTCAGGAATACTCAACGTGTGTGGGATGTCTTGTGAAGGACTATCCATGTATGTGGGTTGTTACGAATCTGTAGGTTGTTTGAAATGATAGATAAAATATATGTTCATCCATTCATTCTCAGGCCCTCCTTCTAGCGCCAATTTTGTTGATGGGTCCTAAATCCCTTGACTCAACAGTAGGAACCAAACCCACCACCAAGGCCCAATTAGACTCTATAGCATTTAAAAATGGAATTGTTCTCCAGATCTTGCGATCCGACCAATTTATCAATGGGATTTTGTGTTTTCTTGTGAAGGCTCTTCCTTAAGTTAGGACTGTTTTCTTCTGTATTTTCTCTTGGGTGGGGATGATATGAGAGATGCAAGCCATTATAAACCAACTTGACAAACAACAGGATTATTTTTTACCTATTAGGGAAGAGGCTAAGCTTGGGATAACTCGCTGCTCAACGTGAAGACAATTACTCTATACCACAGCCCTAGTACTAATACATTAACCATGTGAGCATCCAATTACTGTCTGAGAAACTAACTATTAGAAAGAAAGAACATATGTAATAAGATAATGGAAATAAAAATAATTCATCTACCATAACCTTGCATCACATAATAACACAATGATTTATCTTCATCACTAAAGCAAAGAACATCAAGGCATAGTACCAGATAACTTGACAATAGAATTAATTTCTCTTACTCGTTACTGCATCATTCATGAAACAGGATAGGAAATAGTTCTTCTCCAAGTCCAATCACATGCATCTGATGAAAATAGCTTGTCTTTAGTCTAGAAGGACTTCTCAATTCATAGCAGTCTCAAAATAATTCTTAACAACCAAAAAAAAGAGTTCTTACAACAACCATAGACTATTTCCTAATTGGTCGGTGTCTTTATTTATAATATAAAGTTTTAACTGAAACTAACGGCTAAGTGCAGTTTAAACAAAACAAAAATCACCACGTGGCGTTATCTTCTAACAACTTCTTTAACGGTCATCCTGAGATACTTCTTGGAAAGGGTGACTTCTCTCGTATTCAGTCCAGCTGACAAAAAATTATTCACAAGTTTGGGCCCATGGAAATTTGTGTTGTTCCATCGGGGCTGTATATATTCCCCTGATGTCCACTGCATGCGCTCGTTACTTTACTAAAATAGAGTTCATCTTCTATAACATGGTTCTGGCTCTGATCAAATGTTCTTTGAATTGTTTCACTTGCCCCGGCCTTGCATAGGCTATCTTTGTGGACTCTTCTGTCCATAGCGCATCTTTCTCAACATGCATCTTGGCCACGTCACTCAGGTCGATGAAATTATCGGAGGTGGCGAACTCGGGGAACTTGGCATCCTTCATCGCTCTGTCAATTCTGCTTTTGTGCTTTTTTGGGGTTCATCGGCGAGATAACGGAGAAATATTTGTTTGATAATTCGGGAATCTTTCCTGCAATCGAGGTTGAGATAGTTTAGTGATCAAGCAATATGATATAAGGTACCAACAAACATAATGGACCAGTGCATACCTGTGGAGCTTGTTAGTCTCGATCGTTTAATACTTACATGATCCCAGTTGCTCCTTTGAATTACCTGCAATGTCTTGTATCCACGTCGTTGCTCCTCTTTAGTTTAAACAAGTCACGTCAGTGCGCCATAGCATGGAAAATCGAGTACGGCAGATATGAGTGTTGGAACCGTCATAGTAGTTGCTCGACCTTTGGGGCCAGGAAAAGACACCAGAGTTGAGCGTGTGCGTGTGCGTGTATACTCCCAGAAGGTTGGATACCATAGTAAGGAAGTCATTAAATGCCTCCAGAATCTATATCACCAAGTGTGTCACCCATCATTCATCAATAATGGAAGCTGGGGAGTTTAACGAGATTGGAATGATCGTACTACACATCCCCTACAACTCCGATCAACAGCGTTTTATGCATTCTGGATTACATCCGATGAGCGACTATAACGCGTTAAGTCTACAAGACATCCTGTCGTGAGGCAAGAGTGTTATTTTGGCATGCTTTGGTTTTCTCCTTTGTTTCTCTATAAATTATGGGAGTTCTATGGGGAATTCCATGCATAAGTCAAGCTTATACCTCTGTAGAGTTGGTATTGCGATTTTATTCAGGAACAACTTGGTGTAGTGGTCCTTTATCATCTGTAGACACCCAAGCCACTATGTTGTTTCACTATGGGATCCCCTTTGAACAAGGGATGGGGTTTGCRAGGAATCTAAAATGCCAGGTCTGAGMCCCAACGTGCCTAGGACTCTTTCTTATTGGCTTCCAGTGTCCTTGAAGCTTCGATAGGAGGTACAATATTTTKCTCGGAGAGGGTGTCGAYGCCTCTAGYAGAAGTTGGGGTGGAGAGAAGTACGCCTAAAAGAGGTATKCTTGGGGTTGCGCCCCCACAAGAGTGGACACCACGGAGAAGGGGGAGGCCTAGGAAAGATATGAGAAAAAGGGAAGAAGGTTGTCCCCCAACTGAGCTAAGTGTATATCCCGCCATTGAGGGGTCTACGATGCTTATTAATTGGTCGGAGCCTATGGGGACTACTAGTAAAGAAAGCAGTGAATGAAAGGGGAGGGAAAAATCATTGGGTTCTCCTATCAAGAGTTCCATCTAGCAGTTAGAGCAGGCCCAACTTGCCATATCTGAACTCTACCAAGAAAATAGAGATTTGTGGATCCAATTGGTGGAGAAGAACTAGGAGGTATCGGTGTCGCAGGGTCGCAGAGGAAGCGCAGTTTGGCTCCAGATAAATCTTTGAGAATCTCAAGACACAATTATGCAGTTCTGCGAGGCGCAGAGGATGTCAATGAAAGAGGAAAACGAAACGTTACAGGGTGTGAGAATTAGTCTGGGAGAGGGTGCGCATGTAGGAGATACATAATGGGCGAGCCCTTGCTTTTCATTACCCGAAGTGATTCTTAACATTTATTCTGTTTTGTCGTAAGGGTTTTATACTCTCACTGTGACTGGGTCGGTCAGTAAATACACCAACGGTATCTATTTGTATGTGGCCCAAGTTTGGCAGGCACTTTTCGAATTATATGAAAATTCAAAGCGTTTTGAATGTATCTCGTTCCCTTTTGGATGTAAATTAACTATGTTCTTTTATCTAAGTTTTTCGTGCAAATTATGGGATTTTATAAATGTTATTATTGCATTGTAAATTTTTGACATGTTCCCTTTAAAACTACTGATATCGATTGATGTTGACGTGGCGTCATTAACCCTGAGTTATTTAAAGTATTTGAACATAAAATTTAGCATTCATATGGTTGGTAAGGATTTCACTTAGGGACTCTACTCACGTCAAAATCACTAAAGGGAATCAATATTGTGCCTATACTTGGGTGGCATCGAGGATCAACATTTTAAAATGTAAAATTAATGTCTATTTTATTTTGTAACTCCCCGACACCAAAATTGCGTCGGGTGTCGGTGATCGGCGATACCGTTCCTCTCCTTTGTGCGACGCTTACTTTTTCATTTTCCTATCGAAGCCGAATGGATCGATCTTCGGCAATACCCCTGCCAAAGTTCAATCGCAAAAAGAAAGACTTTTGTCTGTCGACGCCAATGAAGATCGGAGCTCGGTTATTTTAAACTTTTCAAATGATTTTTGCCACCTTTAATCTTTATCGATGTCGAACTCCTAAACGCGTTGGGGAAAGATTTAGTTTGTTGATTCCTTAAGTAGTTGTTAAGTACCCTTTAATGGTTGAGATGATTCTTTGTTGTATGTTCATGCAAACTTTAGAAAAATCAAACATGAAAGATGAAAAATAAGCATAGGTATTAGTTTCATACTTAAGGCAAAATAGACAGTGCAAAGGATCAAGTGGTACCCAAAAATTAAAAAATGGACATACACTTTTAGGGTGTGTTGATTTTTCAACACATGTGATGCAGGAGCATCGCTCCCAAGCCAGCCATGCGTCAGCCATGTGCCAGCCATCCATCCCACTTAGCGCATTCAAGGTGCGCATTCAAGGAAGAGAGGCGTCAACCCTTTCATATTTTGAATTTGAATAAAGGGCATTTAATATTTGTAAGGTTGTTAGAGCCAAAATGTCGTGCCTATACACAGGATTTAGATGTAGATATCCTTTAATGGTTGTAAGGCTAGGATCTAGATCTGATTCTGGACTAGACAGCCCATTCAATGTAAATTCAATGTAATTGAATAGAGTAGGTGAGATGGACAGAAGAGCTCGAAGAGCCCCCTCATGTAAAAGATATTTTTTTATCTTGTTTTGAGTAGATTCAAGATATAGGAGAACTCTGTGAGCATTAGATTAGAATAGAGAAAAGAGAAGGAGCCAAGACTCTGTAAAAAGTCTAAGCTCGAACACATTGTAAAAGAGGCATTTTACATTAATACAAATAGCAGTTTTTCCTGCATATTACTCTGTGGTTGCATGAATGTCTTTATGTGTGTTAATTATATGTTGTAGATGTGTGTTAGTATGCATTTGCAGGGACAGATAGGTTCTGCTATCTGTTGGGTTCTTTGATTTCAGGTTTGGGGATCTTTGAGGCTTCATGCCAAGAGGGCGTGACAGAACACTGCAGGTTCTGAAAGCTAGTGCATAGAGTGCACTTCCAATTCTACAGAATTTGGATAAAGACGCTCCAGGAGGATGCACCATCTGAAGTCTTAAACTCAGGGAGAAACCTCAAGTTTGTTGAATACCTTGGATGTAATACTATGTAGAGGAGAACACAACAGAAGACATAATCACTATGGGATTCTGAAAGAGCTCTGCCAGGCGTGCATTGAGCATATGCATGGGTTTCATTGAGGAGAAGAAATCTGGTTTGAGTTCAGAAGGAGATAGAATCACTGAGTATTTTATAGAGCTCTTCCAAGAGGGCATTGAGCATAGGCACAAAGTGTAGAGGAGAACTCCATTGTGGGTTCAAGGAGAAATCAGAATCACTGAGGATTTTGGAAGCTCTGTCAGGAGGGCATTGAGCAGGTGCTAGAGTGCACAACAGAACTCTGGTTTGAGTTCATTAAGGGAAACAGAATCACTGTGGGATTCTGTGAGGAGAAACTCTACTAGGAGGACATTGAGTGGATGTGCAGATAGAGAATAGGAAAGAACTCTTTTGAGTTATGGAACAGAGAAGAGTCTAGGAGAGGATCTTCACAGGGTTGTTGAACACCTTGTAGACTCAGCAAGGAGTTGCTTGAGAAAGAGACTACCAAGAGGGCATCAGATTCTCCATCTGAGGGAGAAGGAGAAAGGGTGAAGTCCCTTAGAGGTCTGAACAGCAGACAAGCTCAGGACAAATAGCACCTTCATGCGTGCAGAGACTTTGCAAGGAGTGTAGGAGCCAGGAATCCTTTCATGCGTTCAGAGCAAGCAAATTCTAGGAGGGACAGAGACCTGCAAGGAGCACAGAGGTCGAAGAATCTTTCGAGGATTCAAAGAGAATAAAGCTCAGGAGGGAGAGTGCTTTCATGCACAGGCCATAGCCGAGAGGTTGCAGAGGCCAAAAGAAGACCCTTTGGAGGGTTTGAGTTTGAGGAAGCTCAGGAAGGGAAGCGTCTTCAAGAACATAAATAGAAGCCGTGAGTGTAGGCTTCATAGCAGACAAAGGCCGAGGCCTTTGATATTTTGAAATCTTCCAAGGCAGGAAGAAACAGAGTGCAAAGGAGAAGAAGATCTGAGTCATCAGATCTTGCACAGATCGTCGACCGTCGTCGGATCTGGGAGAAGGTGTGTGTGAGTTAAGCTCGCACATGGGCTGAGTAGAGGACCCGCAAAGTCTCAAAATGACAGAGGCATTGGGATTTTGGGGTTCAGAACTTCGGAGGTTCCTAGCAAGAGGACACGTGGCGGTGACCAAAACATCGGGAGAAAATCCCCTAAAGGATTATTTTGGTACTTTGGGTATCGGAAGCTCAAAGGAGCAGAGGGTTTGCAATGGGGGTCGCGAAGTCCCGAAGCGCGAGACCCTGAAACACTGAAGGAACAGATAGAAGGCTGGCATTTCGGCATACCGGAGATCGGGAATTTGGAAGTCCTGGAGACGAGGAATTCAGACTTTTGGGAATGAAGATCCCGAAGTCGTGAAACGTGACATAGAGAGAGAAGTGAGGTTGTGGTCCCACTTGGTATCGAGATTTTGGAATTCGGCATTTCGGGAATCCCGCAGACAGGAAGCAGGATACTTAACATCGGAGGTCTCAAAATCACAAAACACTATGTATCTAGAGTCGGGTTGCAGTCACAGACTCAACACTTCAGCGAATCGAGGTTTGGCTTTTTGGAAGTCTTGAGGACAAAGAATTGGGAACTTTGCGTCGGGAAACCCAAAGAGGACTGCGGTCATATGAAAAGTGGTCACATGGACCAAATATTGGCCAGGGGATAATCTTCGCGGGTAAATCCATTTCGACAGGTCAGCATTTCAGGTGTTGGGAGGTTGAAGATTCAAGGGCTCTCGATATCAGGACTTAGGGGGTCCCGAAATCTGAAACTACATTTCGGAAAAAGAAAATAGTCATGCACAGAGACCAAGAGCATGTGATCTTGTACCTGGTGCATGTTACGCGTGGGTGGAGGTTCAGGAAAAGGACCTGTGGATAGAATTTAAGGTTCCAATAGGGATTTATAAGATCCATTTTGGCTCAGAGGTAAATTCGGGAATGATCCTTAGACCGGGAGGTCATGCAGAACCTGCTGAGGTAGGGGGTGTTGTGTCAAATTGGTATCAGAGCTTGATTCTGTCTGTATATTTCAGGCAGAGTGAGCTAGAGGAAAAGGAGTAGTCTGATACACACCAAAGTGGTATCAGAGCCACTTTCTGTTTGTATACTGCGGGTAGAAGGAGGCAGAGAAAGAGAAGAAAAACACTCTGATACACACCAAAGTGGTATCAGAGCTTGACTCTGTTTGTATATTGCAGACGGAGGAAGAAGGAGAAAAAAAAAAAGAGCACTCTGATATACATCAGTTTGGTATCAGAAAAAGGTAGAGTATTGAGACTCTGTGGTGATTGTTGCAGGTACGCAGTAGTCAAGAAGACAGTCTGGTCGACTGTAGGGGACGTTGGAAGCACTCAGGGTTGCGGAGTGACAACAACAGATTTGCCAGGAGGGAAAATTGAAGGCAGGAATATGGCTACTGAAGGCCATAGACATGATGGAAAGAATATCTATCAGTAGCCGAGCAAAGATGAGATGGATAAAGAACTCGACGAGATCAGAGAGAGGATGGAGGAGCTCATATTGCGGATGCAACAGGATGAAAAATTGTGATGGGTATATGAATGGCCCATGAAGGCGAAGGTTAAATGGTCGATTCAGGAATTGGTGGCCAAAATACAGTGAAGGTTGTTAAAGAAATGGCTAAGGCATGTTGAAAGCCTCAGAGATGATGAAAATGAGATGGTTTAGGTATGTGAACCAGAAGCTGGGAGGAATCTCAGTGATAATGATGCTGAGGATGACATGAGATCAACTAAAGATCTCAAAGACTGCCAAGAGGGCAGAGAAGAAATTTCCAATTGCCAAGAGGGAAATGAGATAAGGTCGTTGTGGGATCTCATAGACTGTCAGGAGGACAGCGAGGGAATTTCGCATTACCAAGAGGGCAATGAGATGAGGTCATTGCGGGATCTCATAGACTGTTGAGAGGGAAGGACCGGAAATTCATATTTCCGGGAGGGCAATGAATTGAGATCTGAGGATCTCATAAACTTCCAAGAGAGCAGCAGAGAATAAATCCCATACTGCCAGGAGGGCAAGGGAGAGAAGATGAGCTCAGAGCTGAGTTCATACCAGCAAGGACAACTGACAGAAAAGGTGGATCAGACGAATCTTCTGATGATTGGGGGAATTCGGATATTCTTGCCACATCGCCCAGGGGAGGTAAAATTTTGTGTTGCTGAAGAAGCAATAGAAGAAAGATAGCTAGAAGAGACTGTCATGGAAGGAGAATTGGAGCAGATATCAAAAGTTTCCCAAGCAGAAGAAGGAAATGAGCATTCTGAGGAATGGCAAAAATTTTTCAACCAGGAAGAGGAAATGACTGCAGCGCTAAAGCTTGCAGCAGGAGAAAAAGAAGAGGAAGCAGACAACATAGATTTTGCTGAGTTGTATCAAGAGTTTGAAGCTCTGGAGAGAAGGGTAAAGGTGCAGAGCATGCACATCCAACAGATCAGGTTGGAAGCAGATGAAGATGAATTCCAGTTTGAGGAGCAGTTGGAGAGAGCTGGAGATATACCAACAGGAAAATTGGCAGAATCAAAGTTGTCAGAAGAGAAAGCTGAGCAGAGACTCAGTGATAAAATTGCAGAATTGGAGTCTGCAGTAGAGTGTCCAGCTAGTGCCACAGGAGGGGAAAAAGATGACAAGGGATATCATGATGATCTGCCCATTTGCAGAAAGAAATTGCAGCAGAGGAGACTGCATGAACAGAGCCAGCCATTGTAGCAGCTGGATGAAATGATCGAGTAGATGAGGAAGATGATGTTGAAGTCATCACAAGAGACTGCTAGTAGGGAGAAGCTAAGTAGAAGGGAGATAGAAGCAGCAGCAGAGTGGCAGAAGCAGCAGCAGCAGCAAAGAGATGGAGCAGGTGAACAACTCCAGAGAACTGTTTGGGATCTAAGTGGATTTCAACAGTGGTGTTGGGGAGCTCATGAGCAGGAGCTCATAAATTTTTGCAGCAGAGGAGTATGATGCAGGAGCATCGCTCCCAAGCCAGCCAGCCCACTCAGCACATTCAAGGCATGCATTCAAGGAAGAGAGGCACCATCCCTCTCATATTTTAAATTTGAATCAAGGTCATTTAATATTTGTAAGGTTGTTAGAGCCAAAAGGTCGTTCCTATACACAAGATTTAGATGTAGATAGCCTTTAATGGTTGTAAGGATGGGATATAGATCCGATTCTGGACTAGACAACCTGTTCAATGTAAATTCAATGTAATTTAATAGAGTAGGTGAGATGGAGGGAAGAGCTCGAAGAGCCCCCTCATGTAAAAGATATTTTTTGATCTTGTTTTGAGTAGAGTCAAGAGATAGGAGAACTCTGTGACTGTTAGATTAGAATAGAGAAAAGAGAAGGAGCCGAGACTCTGTAAAAAGTCTAAGCTCAAACACATTGTAAAAGAGGCATTTTACATTAATACAAATAGCATATTTTCCTGCATATTATTGTATGGTTGCATGAATGTATTTATGTGTGTTCATTATATGTTGTAGATGTGTGTTAGTATGCATTTGCAGGGACAAATAGGTTCTACTATCTATTGGGTTGTTTGATTTCAGGTTTGGGGATCTTTGAGGCTTCATGCCAAGAGGGTGTGACAGAACACTACGGGTTCTGAAAGCTAGTGCATAGAGTGCACTTCCAATTCTACATAATTTGGACAAAGACACACCAGGAGGGTGCACCAACCGAAGTCTTAAACTCAGGGAGAAACCTCAAGGTTGTTGAATACCTTGGAGGTAAGACTGTGTTGAGGAGAACACAGTAGCATCTGGAGAAAATCCCCAAAATCATTATTTTGGTACTTTGGGTATTGAAAGCTTGAAGGAGTAGAGGGTTTTCAATGGGGGTCGCAAAGTCCCAAAGCACGAGACCCCGAAACACTGAAGGAATAGATAGAATTTCGGCATTTCAGCATACTGGAGATCGGGAATTCAGAAGTCCTGGAGACGAGGAATACGGACTTTTGGGAATGAAGATCCCGAAGTCGTGAAATGCAACATAGAGAGAGAAGTGAGGTTGTGGTTGCACTTGGTATCAAGATTTCAGAATTCGGCATTTTGGGAATCCTGCAGACAAGAAGCGGGATACTTAACATCGGAGGTCCCAAAATCGCAAAACACTATGTATATGGAGTCGGGCTGCGATCATAGACTCAACACTTTGACAAATTGGGGTTCGGCTTTTCGGAAGTCTTGAGGACAGAGAACTGGGCGCTATGCATCGGGAAACCCAAAGAGGACTGTGGTCATATGAAAAGTGGTCACATGGACCAAATATTAGCCAGGGGATAATATTCGCGGGTAAAGTCATTTCGGCAGATCGGCATTTCAGGTGTTGGGAGATCGAAGAGTCAAGGGCTCTCGATATTAGGACTCAGGGGGTCCCAAAATCTGAACCTACATTTCAGAAAAAGTCAACGGTCATGCACTGAGACCGAGAGCGGGTGAGATTGTACCTGGTGTATGTTACGCGTAGGTGGAGGTTCAGGAAAAGGACCTGTGGATAGAATTTAAGGCTCCAATAGGGATCCGAAAGAGCCATTTCGGCTCAGAGGTAAATTTGGGAACGATCCTTAGAACGGAAGGTCGTGCAGAACCTGCTGAGGTAGGGGGTGTTGCATCAAAGTGGTATCAAAGCTTGATTTTGTCTATATATTTTAGGCAGTGTGAGATAGAGGAAAAGGAGTAGTCTGATACACACCAAAGTGGTATCAGAGCCACTTTCTATTTGTATACTGCAGGCAGAAGAAGGCAGAGAAAGAGAAGAAAAACACTATGATACACACCAAAGTGGTATCATAGCTTGACTCTGTTTGTATATTGCAGACAAAGGAAGCAGGAGAAAAAAAAAGAGAGCACTCTGATATACATCAGTTTGGTATCAGAGGAAGGCAGAGTATTGAGACTCTGTGGTGATTGTTGCAGGTACGCAGCAGTCAAGAAGACAGTCTAGTCGACTGTAGGGGACGCTAGAAGCACTTAGGGTCGTAGAGTGACAGCAACAGATTTTCCAGGAGGGAAAATTGAAGGTAGGAATATGGCTATTGAAGGCCATAGATGCGATGGAAAGAAGATCCATCAGCAGCTGAGCAAAGCTGAGATGGATAAAGAACTCATCGATATCAGAGAGAGGATGGAGGAGCTCGTATTGCGGATGCAGCAGGATGCAAAATCACGATGGGTATATGAATGGCCCATGAAGGTGCAGTTTAAATGGTCGATTCGGGAATTGGTGGCCAAAAGATAGTGAAGGTTATTAAATAAATGGTTGAGGCATGTTGAAAGCCTCAAAGAAGATGAAAAGGAGATGGTTTGGGTATGTGAACCAAAGGCTGGGAGGAATCTCAGTGATAATGATGTTGAGGATGACATGAGATCAACTCGAGATCTCAAAGACTACCAAGAGGGAAAAGTAGAAATATCCAATTGCCAAAAGAGAAATGAGATTAGGTCGCTGCGGGATCTCATACACTGTCAGGAGGACAGCGAGGGAATTTCACATTGCCAAGAAAGAAATGAGATGAGGTCACTGTGGGATCTCATAGACTTCTGAGAGGGCAGGACTGAAAATTCAGATTTCCAGGAGGGCAATGAATTGAGATCTGAGGATCTCATAGATTGCCAAGAGAGAAGAAAAGAAGAAATCCCATACTACCAGGAGGGAAAGGGAGAGAATATGAGCTCAGATCTGAGTTCATACCAGCAAGGACAGCTAATAGAAAAAGAGGATCAGAGGAATCTTTTGATGATTGGGGGAATTGGGATATTCTTTCCACATCGCCCAAGGGAGGCAAAAGTCTATGTTGTTGAAGAAACAACAGAAGAAAGACAGCTAGCAGAGACTGTCATGGAAGGAGAATTGGAGCATATATCAAAAGTTTCCCAAGCAGAAGAAGGAAATGAGCATTCCGAGGAATGGCTCAAATTTTCCAACCAGGAAGTTGAAATGACTGTAGCGTTGAAGCTTGCAGTAGGAGAAAAAGAAGAGGAAGAAGACAGCATAGATTTTGTTGAGATGTATCAAGAGTTTGAAGCCCTGGAGAGAAGGGTAAAGGTGCAGGGCATGCACATCCAACAGATCAGGTTGGAAGCAGATGAAGATGAATTCCAGTATGAGGAGCAGCTGGAGAGAGCTGGAGATATACCAATAGGAAAATTGGCAGAAGCAAAGATGTCAGAAGAGGAAGATGAGCAGAGAATCAGTGATGAAATTGTAGAATTGGAGTCTACAACAGAGTGGCTAGCTAGTGCCACAGGAGGGGAAAAAGATGACAAGGGAGATCATGATGATCTGCCCATTTGCAGAAAGAAATTGCAGCAGAGGAGACTGCATGAATAGAGCCATCCATTGCAACAGCTGGATGAAATGATCGAGCATATCAGGAAGTTGATGTTGAATTTAGCACAAGAGACTACCAGTAGGGAGAAGATGAGCAGAAGGGAGACAGAAGCAATAGAAGAGTGGTGGAAGCCGCAACAGCAACAGAGAGATGGAGCAGGTGAACAGCTCCAGAGAACTGTTTGGGATCCAGGTGGATTTCAACAGTGGTACTGGGGAGCTCATGAGCAGGAGCTCATGAGCAGGAGCTCATGAGCAGGAGCTCATGAATTTTTGCAGCAGAGGAGTATGATGCAGGAGCATAGCTCCCAAGCCATCCATGCTCCAACCAGCCAGCCCACTCAACGCATTCAAGGTGTGCATTCAAGGAAGAGAGGCGCCAGCCCTCTCATATTTTGAATTTGAATCAAGGGCATTTAATATTTGTAAGGATGTTAGAGCCAAAAGGTTGTGCCTATATGCAAGCTTTAGATGTAGATAGCCTTTAATGGTTTTAAGGCTAGGATCTAGATCTGATTCTGGACTAGACAGCCCATTCAATGTAAATTCAATGTAATTGAATAGAATAGGTGAGATGGAGGGAAGAGCTTGAAGAGCCCCCTCATGTAAAAGATCTTTTTTTATCTTGTTTTGAGTAGAGTCAAGAGATAGGATAACTCTATGAGTGTTATACTAGAATAGAGAAAAGAGAAGGAGTCGAGACTCTATAAAAAGTCTGAGCTTGAACACAATGCAAAAAAGGCATTTTACATTAATACAAATAGCAGTTTTTCCTGCATATTATTTTGTGGTTGCATGAATGTCTTTATGTGTGTTCATTATATGTTGTAGATGTGTGTTAGTATGCATTTGCAAGGACAAATAGGTTCTGTTATCTGTTGGGTTCTTTGATTTCAGGTTTGGGGATCTTTGAGGCTTCATGCCAAGAGGGCATGACAGAACACTGCAGGTTCTGAAAGATAGTGCATAGAGTGCACTTCCAATTCTACGGAATTTGGACAAAGACGCGCCAGGAGGGTGCACCAGCCAAATTCTTAAACTTAGGGAGAAACCTCAAGGTTGTTTAATACCTTGGAGGTAAGATTGTGTTGAGGAGAACACAACAAAAGACAAAATCACTGCGGGATTTTGGAAGATCTCTGTCAGGCGGGCATTGAGAAGATGCATGGCTTGCATTAAGGAGAAGAACTCTGGTTTGAGTTCAAAAGGAGATAGAATCACTGAGGATTCTATAGAGATCTTCCAGAAGGGAATTGATCACATGCACAGAGTGAATAGGAGAACTCCATTTTGGGTTCAAGGAGAAATTGGAATCACTGAGGATTCTGGAAGCTCTGCCAGGAGGGCATTGAGTAGGTGCTAGAGTGCACAACAGAACTCTGGTTTGCGTTCATTAATGGAAACAGAATCACTATGGGATTATGTGAGGAGAAACTCTACCAAGAGGACATTGAGTGGATGTGCAGATAGAGCATAGGAAAGAACTTGCACAGATCGTCGATCATTGTCGGATCTAGGAGAAGGTGCATGTGAGTTAAGCTCGCACATGGGCTGAGCAGAGGACCTGCGAAGTCTCGAAACAGTAGAAGCATCGGTATTTCGGGGTTCGAAACTTCGGAGGTAACTAGAAAGAGGACACGTGGCGGCGTCTGAAGCATCGAGAGAAAATCCCCGAAAGGATTATTTCAGTACTTCGGGTATCAGAAGATCGAAGGAGCAGGGGATTTGCAACGGGGGTCACGAAGTCCCGAAGCATAAGACCCCGAAACACTGAAGGAACAGATAGAAGGTCGACATTTCGGCATAACGGAGATCAGGAATTCGGAAGTCCTGTAGACAAGGAATCTGGAATTTTTGGAATGAAGTTCCCGAAATCACAAAACACGACATAGAGAGAGAAGTGAGGCTGTGGTCGCACTTGGTATCAGCATTTTGGAATTCATCATTTTAGGAATCTCACAGACAGGAAGCGGGATACTTAACATCGGAGGTCCTGAAATCGTGAAACACTATGTATCTGGAGTCGGGCTGCTGTCACAGACTCAACACTTCGGCGAATCAGGGTTCGTCTTTTCGGAAGTCTTGAGGACAGAGAACTGGGCACTTTACGTCGGGAAACCCAAAGAGGACTGTGGTCATATGAAAAGTGGTCACATGGACCAAATATTGGCCAGGGGCTAATCTTTGTGCGTAAAGTTGTTTCGGCAGATTGGCATTTCGGGTGTTGGGAGATCGAAGAGTCAAGGGCTCTCGATATCAGGACTCAGGGGGTCCCGAAATCCGAAACTACATTTCGGAAAAAGACAATGGTCGTGAACAGAGACCGAGAGAAGGTGAGCTTGTACCTAGTGTATGTTACGTGCAGGTGGAGGTTCAGGAAAAGGACCTGTTGATAGAATTTAAGGTTCCAATAGGGATCCGGAAGAGCCATTTCGGCTGAGAGGTAAATTCAGGAACGATCCTTAGACCGGGAGGTCGTGCAGAACCTGCTGAGGCAGGGGGTGCTGCATCAACATTCATATATATACAATATTCAATCACGCAGAATACACAGAGACACTAATTTTCCTAAGGAAACCCATAAAGGATGAAAACCTCTTCTTCTTAGGATGTCAATCAAGCTCCAACTTTCATGTACATCACAGTCTTTGAGATCCAACTTAAATATGAGGGTACAACCTATGATAGCAAGCTACAACTTGCAGAGAGCACCAAATCTCAGATTTCTCTAGAACCAACTAGATGGAAGAACCAACTCCTAGGTTTCTCTAGCACCCACTAGATGGAAGCACCAATCCCAGAATATCTTCTAGCAATAACTAGAATTTAGAGGACTGCAATCCTCCCTAGAACCACCCTACCACCCTGATTGAATCTTACAAAACTTTACTTACTTGCTATGTCTTTGATATGGTCTGTTACAGCTCCATGTCTCTTATGCATTCTTCAGCTTCTATGCTCTGTTCCGCTTCTGCATTGTTATGTATAACTTAGAGGGGGGGTGAATCATTTATGTAGATAAGCTTGAAACTTTTCTTGTTATTATTTTATTCTTTCTAGATTATTATTTAATGTGTTTTTGATAACTTAACATTCATAGATATACAATGATCAATCACATAGAATACACAGAGACACTAATTTTCCTGAGGAAACCCATAAAGGGTGAAAACATCTTCTTCTTAGGATGTCAATCAAGATCCAACTTTCATGTACATCACAGTCTTTGAGCTCCAACTCAAATATGAGGGTACAACCTCTAATAGCAATCTACAACTTGTAGAGAGCACCAACTCTCAGATTTCTCTAGCACCAACTCTAGGTTTCTCTAGCACCCACTAGATGGAAGCACCAACTCCCAGAATATCTTCTAGCAATAACTAGAATTTAGAGGACTGCAATCCTCCATAGCACCACCCTACCACCCTAATTGAATCTTACAAAACTTTACTTACTTTCTCTATATTTGATATGGTCTGTTACAGCTCCATGTCTCCTCTGCATTCTTCAGCTTCTATGTTCTGTTCTGCTTCTGCATTGTTTTGCTTATATGCTTTGTCCTTCTTCCTTTTGTGCTCAACACCACCTCATGTTCATATTCTCTTATGCATTTTATTATTTGTGCTGCCTCTTCATTCTCTTCAATGCACCATAAATATCCCCTTCAGATTATGCACTCTGTCTCCTCCTACCCACATGCATCATTATGAAAAAAAAAACACTCTCTTCTTTGTTCTACCTGTCTTTCTCATGCCTAGTTCTCTGCTAGATCATCATCAAAACTCTTCATCTTCTCTGGTATTATTTTGAATTTGTTCATCATCAGTGGTCGTTATCCAAATATTCCTTGGTTTCTCTGGCAGTCGCAACTCTTCATCTTCTTTGTCAGTTACAGCTAGTCATTTTTGGCTTCTTTGGCTTCAAAGCCCCTTCCTTCACGTGACAATCGGCAGTGACCATACACCTAACCAACAGGTGCTTCGTGAAACAACTTCAGGAATATTGGTATGAGACATCTCTATTCTCCCAGCTCCCGATATCCTAAGTGGAGTCTAGTGATGTGCTAGCTCCTCCCTTAACCTTCGTTGATGTGACCATGGTTGTGACCACAAGCCTAACTTTCAAGCGCTTCGCGATCTCGATCTAGCGAGTGATAGCTCCTTCTTTCTTTATGAACTTGGGTGATGATCTCACGTGATCACATGATTGCAAGCACATCCAAAGGAGGTTTGAGGGAAACCCACTTTTCACCCTGCAATTCACTACAGAGCTCCATGTATGCCTTTGGTGATACCATGGTTTTGATTGTGGCTCGCTCAAAAAAACTTAAGACCTGAGCGTGTTCTAGCCCTGCAATTGAGCATGACCATTGATCTCCAATCCCTTGGCGATTCTACTCAATCAATGACTTCTATATGCCTTCCTTTCCTCCTTCCACACGCGATCCCATATGTCCACGATCCGTCGACACGTAGCTTCCTTCCAAATCAACGCTACGATTGATTTCGTGATCCAGCCTTCGGGAGTTTCAAATATCAAACCATTATTTCCTTCGTACGTCAATATTTTGGAGTTGACAATCCACTGACATGTGTCCCTCTCGGATTAACAGTTGATATCTCCTTCAGGTCTCCAGACTCCGGATATTTCAAATATCAACTTCTCATTTCTTATGACTGGATATCTTCTAAAATGGAATATTTGCTGACATCTATCCTCTTTAATCCAATGACTATCCTCTTCTCTGAGACTTCACCCTTTGGCATTCTCAAATTTTAGTTTCCCCTCGGTTGGCTTCCCTCTGATTATTTTACCCAGAGCTTGTGATCTAGTGACACATGTCCTCTCGTAGATCGACGGCTCCCAGTTTCTTCGGTTGTTTGGGCTTCAGAGATTTCAAACCTTTCTCCTTCGTGTTTTCTCAGAGAATTTCCACTTGAATGCGTAATCTTCTGACACGTACCCCTCCTGGCGATCAATGGCTAGGGTCTTCTTCAGGTCTTCGGTGTTTGGGAGCTCGGGATTTTTGTATTTTGTTGGTGGTAAAACTCCTGAAGAAAATCTCTCGGAGTGACATAACATTACACACGTCACCTGTTGACTTGGCACAAGTTGAGTGGTTTCCATGTGTCACTCACTGACGTGGTCTACCACATGTCCTTGTTGACGTGGTCTTCCATATGTCCTTTCTGATGTGGTCTTCCATATGTCCTTGAATCAGACGGTTGAGGCTTACTTCGGGTCTTTACCCAATGTAGATAGATGTTATTATGAACTTACTTGTGGATTGCAAAGTTGAACTTATTTTTCTGGTATGAACATTCTTATCTAGTCCATATTAGATATGGAACTTGAAATGGTATAAGAAAAAGCAAAGGAATCTATGACTTATATCCCATATTTTTCCACGAGACCCGGAGTCCACATATTTACGCCACGTCTCTTCTGGATCAGATGGCCCAGATCCACTTCGGATGATCCAACGCTTGAGATTTACTCCATACGATTTGACGGCTGAGATATATTTTAGATGATTGAATGATCGAGATTTACTTCGGCTCTTCGTCTCTCTGAGCTTCGAGGATTTCAAATCTCAAACTGAAACTCTCGAAGTGATTTCTCCGAAGTGTAACCTCCTCACATATTTAGACCTGAAACAAATGTTGTTCTTTGATCAAGATCTTAGATCAACAACTCAATTTGTCTATGATGCAACTTTTCCTTGGATTAAATCCAACGGCTTTCCATCTTTTCTTATCCTATCCTTCCATTTATTTCGATCCGACGACTGACAAAAATTTGGGTGATCGAATTATCAATCATTTTTCCCCGCTTATCCTATCCTTCCATTAATTCAATTTGATGGTTGTTGGTCCTCTGGATCAGTGATCCAATAGCCATTGTTGCTCTTCCTCCTGAGCTTATGATCTCTCCGACTTAGAAGGTTTTCTATGTGTTCACGGGTCTTGACCTTTTCTCCTCCTACGAGTCTGTCTCTTGGAACTCGTCTGCACTTCTGGAAACCGCTATCTCTTCTGAGCTTTCTCATTTTATGCGCTCTCGAGGTTTGGTTCTATGTTGTTCTTTCCATCAATGACAATTACATTATTCCTGTAAACATGCCAAGAATAATAATTTTATTGTAGCAATGAGATCACTTGGCTAATCAAGGCGCCCTTAGGGCACAATGTAGCTTAAAGCATGTAAAATCAAATCCCAAACTTAAACAATTCAAACTTCTTGATATCATGTTTACCAATGCATAATATTCAATCTCCAATGCAAGTAGATTATTTCCTTATCTATTGGTTTATGGGATCTCTTGTTTATGTGCTATTTTTATTACTCCTCTAGGGTTGTAAGCCCTTTTACTCCCTAGAGTAAACAAACCTAGCAAGGTAAATCTAGAAGGTTGTAAGCCCTTTTACTCCTTGTAGCAACCTTTGTAAATAGCTCTTTCAATGAAAACAAAGATAGATCTTGATGGAGGTTGTATTCCCTTAAAATCCCCCAAGTGTTTAGACAAATTTACCTTGAAATCAATAATAAAACATGCAAATTGCATAAATTTCTTACCTAATCCAAGAGATAGCATGAAAAACCCTTTTTTATCAAGAATATTCCATCACAATTGCAAAGAAACAAACATCAAGAGGTAGTGCTAGTCTTCTTCCACCAATAGACAAGTGAAAACATCCACAATTGCACCAAACGGAGATAGAGAAAATTTTCCAAGTAGAGCGAAAATTTCAGCCAAGAGAGTATGTAATTCTCAAAGTTATGATGATAAAATGAAAGTGAGGTGACCGCTATTTATATGAGGTCACCTAAAACTAATTTTTCCACTTTTAAAAATTAAACAACAAATTAGAAGAGGTCGACCTCCTCTATTTTCCTTTTACAAATTAAAAATATAAAATTACATATTTATTCCCTTAGAAGGGTGACTTCATTCCCTAAAGGGTGATGCTAGGCCTCAAAAGTGAGACATTGAGCCTCTAGATGCAAGTCGTTGGGCCTCCAAATACCATGTGTCCAACTCTCATTCTCTTTAGTGTCATTTCATGCATCTTCCTTCTTCAAACCACATCATCTCTCTTTCGGAACCATGAATCCCATCAAACCCTAAGCCTCCAAGTGACATCGAGGTTTAGAAGGTGACATCTTGGGCCTTCAAAGGCCAACGTCCAAGTGTCAAGGGCTACACTACCATTCTCTAATGGTGTTCAAGTGACTCCAAATGCAACGTCCATCATCTCAAGTGTGAAATGGCTCWGGGGTGCATCATCCATCATGTGGGTTTCAAGCCCCTATGAAGGTCCAAGACCTAGTCCCTCCATTTAAAATCTTTCACTTGGAAAGGTCTCCTGCAAATACAAACAAGTACACTCTCYAAGGGTCCACAAGTCACATGCATCATGCAAATTAAGCCATATTTTATAAAATAACCACCCAAACATGTGTATCGAATCCCCCCTTTTTTAAAAGAAACAAATGCTCAGAGACCTTATACAACTTGCCAAATTTAAATGTGGTCAGGTTTTCATGGTGCCCTATTGGGTAGATCAATCCTCAAGTAAAGGAAAGTTTTCCAAAAATACCCTCTCTAAGTCATGTAATGAATATGAGGTGGATGGGGTTAAGACTTTTGGGCATGGGGTTCTTGACATATCAAGGGCTCATATTGTCTCATTTATGGGTGTCTTTGTAGAGGGTGTACTGCATCCTCGTTTGCAATGCAAAATTTTTCCAAACCCTTTATTTTCATTAATTCTTTATGATTCAAAACATTGAGTGTTATGTGCAATGGAAAGTAAGGATCACCACAATGCCACTTGAAGTTATAAATGCGCAAAGTTCCATATGCAATGGAAATTAAGGGACACCACAAAATGTGTTTCCTCAACAAGAGAGACATTTATTCAATTATGTGATTTATTTTATAGGTCCTTGATTTTTTATGGAGAGGTATTTCATTGCTCTCAGGACCTTAGGGCGAGCATCTAGAGGATAATCTATGGCTTTTATCTTTTTCCAGCAACAACACCTATGGGCCTTTAGCCTTGTCTTCCCATGAAATGAGGTACAAGCCCTTTCTAGGGGTCAATAAGCCCAAAAACCCAGAATATGAGGAAACAGAGGGGATGAAGTTTGAAAAGTTGCAAGTATGTGCGGGAATTGCATGATGACCCTTCAAGGAGACCTCCCAATAGCAACCTTTTTCCTGAAGGTGACCCACTTACTAGAAAACCATGTCAACCACCAAGGTGAACTGAGGCAAAAGGTATAATTTCCAAGAAAATGCTTTCATAATAAAGAATCACTATTTGTAACATCATCAAATTCTTCAATTATTAAAATGAAACTTACCATGACACCGGACTTGTTACCTCATGAAGAAAGATATGTTGTCCTATGTGGGCCAAATTGGTGTTGTGGACGTTGTTGTTGTCGATCAAAAGGTGATGTGTGGTAAGAGAAGGGGCTCTTCCTACTCACCTTCCTCTCGGTACTCCATGTCTTCAACTTGAGGGTCTCGAGACATCATCTCCTTAATTACCCCTAGATTCGGGGGGTAAAAGTGTATTTACTCCACTTTCTTTTTTGTCACATGTGTCTTTATTAAAAAAAATTATTAACTTTATCTACTCCTACATATAAACCAAATGGTCTTTCACCTCGTCATAAAGTAAAACCAAATTCTGCTTCATCAATGTAAAAACCATTCATAAAATGGTTTTATTATTTCCATTTCCAAATGTTAATAGAAGGAGATCATGGAAGGCATAAATCCAAGGGTCAGAGATCCAATGAATTATGAAGAAGAATATCAATGCTTCTTGTAATGGCTCTACATTAATTTAAGCAACCATTAATTTTCAACGCTACTGTAAAATTTAAAAAAATTACTTAATCTAGCAAATTCAATCTAATATTTCAAAAAATAAAATTTACTAACAATTTAATTCAAAAGATTCATAAC
>SNQJ01S0152912.1:11881-23083 GCA_010110895.2 Picea sitchensis | reverse complement strand
TTGAATATTAGATTTTATTGCAACGTGTGCATGCAAATATGTTCTTGATACATTCTTCCATGACTGTAACATATTAACTTAACTATTAAACTTCATTTTCTACTAGTTTCCAACAAATGCTTTGTTGAAGATTAGATTTTATTGGATCCTGTGGGTGTAACTGTGTTCTTCATACATTGTTCCATGATTGCAACATATTAACTCAAGTATTAAAATTCTTCCATTATGGGTTGTTAGCATTAAAACTTAATAACAATTTTGCTGCAACATTGTACACTGGTATTGTTATTTTCTATCTACATTACAAATAGAATTGAATGTTGGTTTGAAACTGTGTAATCCATTTTTTGTTTGCATAAAAGGCTGCTGGATTGACACAGTACATTGTCGTATAATTGTTAGATGTTCCATCTTAGAAAAAATAACCTAAGTAAACACAAAATCGAAGAAGTACGAGAGCACTGAACCATGCCAATGAGAACATGCGTTAAATCCAAAAAAGAAGCAACAACATAGATTCAAATGAAATGTTTTTAATAGCAAATCCATTTAAAAAAATAAGAAAAACACCCAGTATTGTAAATATATCCTTAGAAATTGGACCCAGTTCTTCAGGACAAAACATTGAACGTATCTGCAACAAACACAGGCACGGGATCTGCAATATGCAAGATCCTCACAGTTTTATCCTTGATGAATCATCCTATGCTGAAATTGATAGTTTTCAGAAGCTTCTTGTGAGGAAGAAGAGGAAAAATGTTGCAGGTCAAATGCAATAGCCCTTAGCTAAAACCGCCTCTGCATAGTCCAAAAAAATTCAGGAGCAGAGGTTGCACATGCAATTCCATAGGCCCAAATTAGTTCATTATGGGCGGAATGAGATGACTAGTAAATGCCTTGCAGTAGTGAGAGTTTTGGAACTGATTGCCAAAGATGTTAATCAATAATTTTTTGGCTTGAAATCTATCTCTGGGAGCATCAAAATATCATTGCTTTACAATGAAACTCTTCTTCCCAGAACAGACTAATTTGGAACTTTGGAATTCCTACTTTCACACTGCAAAGTGGCCATTGCGTTTACCATCAGTTTGTTTTTTGAAACTCCTTTTGGTGTTGTCAAGACCGCCATCACCAAGCTGGGAAGTTTCGTCCATTATGGTTGATTTCAATTTGGGTGAAAGAGTGGGAAGATTCTTTGCATTTCCATCATCCATTGTCATATCATCGACCATCAGATCATATTCTTTTGGCTCAGAATTCATGACATCAACTTGTGCGCCAACCATGAATGCAAGTGGGTAGGTTCTTTGAGTAGGTAGGGTTTCCTTGGAATTATTTGGCTTGAAATATATCTCTCGTTGTCCCAAGGGATCATCTCCTTTTTTTCTCCTAGGCGGAGGGAGATGAGTAGTAAGAATATGCCCTAGAATAATGGAACTTCTAGCCATTATTCCCTAATGTGTTTACTGTGGCTGGATAGAACTGCTGCCACAAGTTATTAAGAATTTTCGTTTGCTCGAGATGATGTTTGAAATGAAAATCGGGGAGGGATAATATAACCCTCCACAAATTATGGTTTAATGCATATCAATGGAATATCTTCTCGATCCTTTCGCTGATCAATGACAATCTCCAAGGTTCATGCAGAATGAGTTGTCACCATCACAGCTCACTAATTGCACAATTAGAAAAAAATGCGAAGGTCGCGGTGACATCGAAGCGATATTAAGAATTAGAAATTTCTTAAAAGCGCCAACCTGCCGACACACAAAAAACAGATTGCATCATGTTTGAAATGAATACTTGGAAAGGATAACATACTTGTGTGCAAATATTATTTTAATTCGTAGTAATGACAAATCTTCTCCGGACTTTCGGACATTAATGACAATCTTAACGGTTCCTGCAGGATGAACTACTAGCATTAAAGCTTAATTATTTCATATCTGGAAACAAGTACGAAGGAAGTGGTGATGGCAAATTGTGGTGAAGCACCAACCAACTTGGGAAACCGATTCCAAGAAATACCTAACTATGGAAAGCACCCGGGCGAATTACAAAAGAAAAATGGTAGAAGATATACCCAGGCTATGTGAAGGGCCAATGGTCATATTGCATCTCAGTGATAGATATCAGTTGTCAATTTGTATGTCGTGGAATTTCGGCTGTTGTTTGTGCGCAGGGGAACAACGAAAGCATAATGGAGAGAGGGCAATTTGTATATTGCTGAACCTGGGGTTCTGTATATAAAATCATGAGACATTGGGAAAAAGGACAAGCAAACAAAAAGCGAAAGTATATGAGATGAAGGGGGGTTTGTTTGCAAATTTGTAAATCGTGGAAGTCCGAGAACTATTCGCAGGCAGCAGAATAATGGAAATGCAATGTTAAAGTCACCTATGCAGGAACTCGCATTTCAAAAAAGAAAAGCATAGAGAAAAGAGAAACTATAAAATTTCAGAAAAACGAGTAACACACACTAAATATGTACTTAGCCACATTTTGGATCGCAGGTTCTYGGATGGGWGGGGTCTAAATTGGGCRTCCATTGTTCTCTGGCCTACAAATAACATTCAAAATTCCGCGATATAAAAATTGGTTGCCGGACCTGCGGGGTGGCTCGTTCAAAATTGCACTCCTTTTGTTTMTTTTCATACAATCAATACTCAGAGTTTCRCGATATACAAATTGACAGACGGACTCTAGGGACARCRGCCTCRAGCATGCGATTGTCTACAGATGATAATCCCCATTAACTATTGGATATTTTCTAAAGACGTTCTTTTGAATACTAAATTATTARTATTAAATATTGATATTGTACAATTTAATTAGACAAGGAGGTCTGTACAATATGAAACATGGAAGCGATCGGTCGGTTGGGTTGGTGATATAAAAGTAAGTGAAATATGAATACGTGAATCCGCCAACTTCCTTACCAAGAAATTTTCCGAAAAGAATGAGCAATACATAAAATCTATTTTTATAAAGTAAGAACATGAGATTTTATAGAGAATGTATTGTTCCCACATTCCATACTTAAGCCAATCTTTGGATCACAGGTGCTCAGGCTGGCGGGCTCAAAACTGGGCCTCTATTGTTTTGTTAGCTACAAATAGCACCCAAGAGTTTCACGATATACAAATTGACAGGCGGTCTTGCGGGATGGCTCGCTCAACATTGCATTTCTATTGTTTAGTGTCGTTAAAACAACACTCAGAGTTCTTCCATATACAAATTCACAGATGAAATCCAAGGCTGGCGGGCCCAACCTTACGAGTGTTTATGGATGGTGATCCCTATGAAATATCTAACACTACCAATGGACTCACGGGTTCAAAATTGGGGCTTTGTTGTTCTATGCCCTGCAAATAGCACCCAAAGTTCCGTGATATACAAATTGACAAGTGGATTTGCGGAATATTTCAATTTTAAGGGCGTCGTGTTGATGTAATAGCACAATTGGGCTTGGGCCAGTTTACATTTGTTTCTTACAATATCAAATGGCGAAGTGGTCAATCGAGCTGGTGATCTAAAAGTAATTGCAACCTCAAGTCGTGAATCCACCAACTTTCGCAAGTAGAATTTTTCTGAAAAATGACTAACACATACTAAGTGTGAACTCTTACAAGGTATGGACATGAGGTTCTTCTAGAGTTTGTATGGATCCCAGATTTCATACTTGGCCTCTTTTTCAATTGCGGCTTCTCGGTCTGGCGGGCTCAAAGTTGGGCCTTTGTTTCTATGTATCCTACAACTAGCACCCAGAGTCTCACGATATACAAATTGACAACCGAAGTTGCAGACTGGGTCGCTCAACATTGTAGTTCTATTGTTCTGTGTCTTCTAAATAGGATTCAGAGGAAACGAGTAGTACATAGTAAAGATGTACTTCTAAAAATTATGGACATGATATTTTATAGAGCATGTATGAATCCCTCATTCCATACTTAGCCACTATTTGGACGGTGGGTTCTCGGGATGGAGGGTTTAAAATTGGCCCTCTGTTGTTCTGTTTCCTACAAATAGCACCCACTTTTCTGTGATATACAAATTGACAAGAAGACTTGCCATCTATTTGAATGTTAAGGGCCTCGTATTCATGTCATAGCACAATTGGACATGGTCCAGTTTATAATCATTTATTATAATATCAAACGGGGAAGCGGTTGATCGAGCTGCTGATATAAAAGTAAGTGAAATCTAAAGTCGTGAATCCGCCAACTTCCGCACCTACAATTTTTCTGAAAAATGAGTAATACATACTAAGTATGTACTCTTATATACTATGGACACAAAATTTTTATAGAGCATTTACGAATCCACCATTTCATATTTAGCCACTTTTTTGGATTGGGGGCTCTCATGCTAGAGGGTTGAAAATTGGGCCTCTATTATTCCGCGCTCTACAAATAGCACCCACAATTCCGCGATATACAAATTCACAAGAAGACCTGCGGGTTGGCTAGCTCAACATTGCACTTTCATTGTTCCGTGTGCTCCAAATAACACTCGAAGTTCCGTGATATACATATTGACAGATGGACTCGAGGGCTGACAGGTTTAAGTTTGCCATTTTTTATGGATGGAAATCCCTATAAACTATCTAACATATCTAAAAACATTATTTTCAATACTAAATTATTAATATTAAATATTGATATTGCATAATTTAATTAGACGAGAAATTTTGTACAATTTGGTCAGGTGAGTGATATAAAAAATTTCCAGCAAACGAGCAATACATAGTTAACATGTACTTTTATAAAGTATGGACATGAGATTTTATAGAGCATATGTCGATCCCTCATTCCATACTTAGGAAATTTTTGGATCGTGGGTTCTCGACCTAACGGGTTGAAAATTAAGCCTCTATTGCTCTATTTCCTACAAATAGCAGCCAGATTTCCGTGATATACAAATTGACAGGTGGACTTGTAGGCTGGTTGGCTCAACATTGCACTTTTATTGTTCTGTAGCGATTCTGTATTAATTCCATATTTAGCTAATTTTTTGGATCGACGGCTCTCGGGCTGGCGGGCTGAAAATTGGGCCTCTTTTGTTCCATGCTCTACAAATAGCACCCACAATTCCACGATATACAGATTGACGAGAGGACCCGTGGGATGGTTGGATCAACATTGCACTTTCATTGTTCCGTGACCTTCAAATAGCACTCGGAGTTCCGCGATATGCAGATTGACAGATGGACTCGAGGGTTGGAGGGTTCAAGTTTGCCATTGTTTACTAATGGGAATCCCTATCAACTATATAACATATCTAAAAACATTATTTTCAATACTAAATTATTAATATTAAATATTGATATTGCAGAATTTAATTAGACGAGAAATTTTGTACAATCTGGTGAGGCGAGTGATATAAAATTTTTCCGACAAATGAGCAATACATAGTAAACATGTACCTTTATAAAGTATGGACATGATATTTTATAGACCATATGAGAATCCCTCATTCCATTCTTAGGCGCTTTTTGGATTGCGGGTTCTCGGCCTGGCGGACTGTAAATTGAGCCTCTATTGTTCCATCTCCTACAAAGAGCACCTAGACTTTCGCGATATACGAATTGACAGGCAGACTTGTGAGCTGGTTGGCCTAGGATTGAACTTTTTTTGTTCCGTACCAATTCCGTATTATTTCCATATTTAGCCACTTTTTGGAATGGGTTCTCTCGGGCTGGCGGGATGAAAATTGGGCGTCTATTGTTTTGTGCTCTACAAACAGAATCCACAATTCCATGATATACAGATTGACAAGAGGATCTGCGGACTGGCTAGCTCAACATTGCACTTTCATTGTTCTGTGTCCTCCAAATAACACTCAGAGTTATGCGATATACAGATTGACAGATGGACTTGAGGGCTGACAGGTTCAAGTTTGCCATTGTTTACAGATGGTAATCCCTATCAACTATCTAACATATCTAAAAACATTATTTTCAATAGTAAATTATTAATATTAAATATTTATATTGCAAAATTTAATTAAACGAGAAATTTTGTACAATCTAGTTGGGCAAGTGATATTAAAGTTTTTCGACAAACGAGCAATACATAGTAAACATGTATTTTTATAAAGTATAATATGTAGATCCCTCATTCAATACTTAGGCACTTTTTGGATAGCGGGTTCTCGGCGTTGCGGGATGAAAATTGAGCCTCTATTGTTCTGTGTCCTACAACTAGCACCCAGACTTCCACGATATTCAAATTGACAGGTGGACTTGCGGACTGTTTGGCTCAACATTTCACTTTTATTGTCCAGTGTCCTCCAAACAACACTCGGAGTTCCGCGACATACAAATCGACAGGACTCCACGACTAGCGGGTTCAAGATTGCAATTGTTTAGGGATGGTCATCCTATCTAACTTTATCTAAAAAAAATATTTTCAAATACTAAATTATTAATATTAAATATTGATATTGTACAAGTGAATTACATTAAATTATTAAAGGATGTTAAATTGCTTATTTTTTTAAAAAGTGAAGGAAACAAAATAAAGTTTTTTTTAAATTCCATCATCGAAAGCATAACAAGGACCAATTTGAATTTTAAGGGCCTCTTTTTCATATGATAGCAAAATTTCACTCCACACAGTATATATTCGTTGATTTCAAATTATTCCAGAACATTAATTTTACCAAGTTCATCGAGTAAGAAAAAATTCCAAAACAACGACCAATTTAAAATTTAAGGGCCTCTTGTTGATATGATAGCACAATTACACTTCGCAAAGTATATATTCGTTGATTTCAAATTATTCCAGGACAATAATTTGACAAAATTCATTGATCAAGGAAATCTGCTACAATTGTGTCACAACGTCATAGAAAATTATTAGGCAGATCTGCAGGCTAGCTGGCTCAAAAAATCAATTATATTGTTCTGTATCCTCTAAATAATAGTTGGAGTTTCATGGTATACAAATTGACAGACAAAGCACATAACCAAGAACCAACCGAACTTCAAACAGGCCACACGAAAGTTCCTAGAAGGTTACATAGAGAAGAACCCATCGACCTTTGCACCAAACAATTTGATATACAAATAAAAGACATCGTCGCATTCATTTTCTCTTGCATATGGTATATGTTCCCAGTAGAAAATAACTAGGGCATGGGATATATGGGGTTTTATGCCATGCTAATCTTATGTGTGTGCAATCCCAACTAGCCAAGTCCGACGAACATTCATCTGGATGTTGAACAAATATTACAGAGACACATGAGGTATTTTCGTTTCCTGCCAAAGTTTGATATATATATATTTATATTCCCCTTCTTCAGCCGATATGAAAAATTGCATTGTCCTCATTTAAGGTGAATTTGCTATGTATCCGAAGCTCCCATAGTATGTAGATACTGCTTGCCTTTTTTTGTAGATACATTTCATACGACAACTCTACCAACTTAGGAAGCACATTTTGTAACAGAGGTTGCCTAACCGTACAATGCATGGTTGTGTTGTCCATGGTTCAGATAAAATCATTGATGCAATGTCCATATATATATGGAAATTTTTCACCGCATCGTAGACAATCAATCGTATCATCACTTATCAAAGTGGAGGCAGAAGCAGGGGAGTTTCATTTTGTACATATAGGTTCAAAGGGGGTCAAGTACACATTGGATGCAAATAAAACACCTTCAACCCGGGAACACGAGCATAGGAATTAATACATTGAACAATATAATACACAATTGCACCCCCCCTCCCCTTAAAAAAATTAATTAATTAATTAAACAGGCCGCAAAAATTTGTTGAAGGCTATTTCTATAAGCAAAGTGAGGATGATTTTGTGGATGTATACGCACAACAGTTGTAGATCTAGCTAGTTTCTTCAGATCCTCTACTATATTTGGAAGCAACTCTATTACAAACGTTGCCTGGGTTGTCCGAAAGATCCTTTCTCTAACATTCCTCTTCTTTGTTATATTTTTGAACAACATAAGTGGAATCTTCCCTTTATGCAATTGTTGTTCCATTGACGAAAACAAATCTAAATACGTATCGARCAATTGTAGATGCAACATGRAACAATGCAATATTTTTGTAATTTATCTGAGATACATGCACATGCGAAAGTAAAGGACAAAACTGAATATGAAAAGTGGTACCATTGCCTTGTCTCTATCYGAATCTCCATCCTTTATATGGAGAACGTGTTGCGAGCCAATTTTTCTCACCAGTGTGACAACTRCCCCAATCATTCYGATAGGGTAAATATCAGTGCTCTGTGCAAGCTAGTTGATAGTTGTGTCTGGGACGAAATGATATTCTGAACAAACAACGAGAATTTTTTCCACAATGCTTGTTTCGTTGAGAAAAATAATCCGATCGCARTCACCACGGTCATATACTATTTTGGGGAATATATTAAAATTTGTAATGGATATCCCATTACAYGACAATATCTTTTCTTCATGTTTCTGGACAAGTTGTGGAGGAACAGTCAGTGTCACTGTCATCATGGCCTCCTTGTCTGTCATGTCAACACACATAATGGATCTACTTTTGTTTTCCTTGTCCAAGTAGGTGCTTTAAACGACCATTATGTCCCCAACAAACAATTGTCCAGTTCATCAGTTGTTCAAGCCCTCTATTGACAATACTTTGGATGTCACAACTTTAGACCTGGTGACATTTTTTGAACAGGAAAATTAAAGTGAATGGTAGTGTGCAATTTTTTTTTTTTTTTTTGTATTCTTCTTTCACTGGCATAAATCTATAAGTACATGCATAGCTTTGATGAACTATGGAGCCAAAGTTTCACAACCACACCTCTTAGTCTGGGGAACATGAAACATGTTCGACGTATCACTTGTAATTGTTGATACTTCTTGCGAGCTGCAAACCATGTATTGCAGATGACATCAACATATACACTATGCCATATATGAATATATACTTGAGGATATATGTTTAGTAAGAATAGTAAGAGCAGAGTGTATGCATATTTACCTTTGGCATCTGTAGATGAACGTCAGGACTAAACAAACATATGCATTGTATACTATCCATCAGAAGGACTAAATAAATGTAAAACTGTATGCATCTGATTTTTTTAACTGGATAAATGTTTAACACTAAATAGGGCGTGAGCACGGGGCACCATGGCCAATCTGTATATCGCGGACCCCCGGAAGCTAGGGCAACAATCTTAAACCTACTAGCCTGCCACCCGCAATCGAGAAAGTGGGTAACTATGGAATAAGGTAGAAGAAAGACCACACATGTGAAACCGTTAGTCCGCCAACAGATGCACCATGGAATTTTTGGAAAGCACACTAAGGAAATGAATTAGAAAACAAAAGAGATAATATAAAATGGAAAAAGTAGAAATAGGGAGGGCAGAAAGGCCCATTACTGGCAAGTCATCGTTTTTAAGTCTAATATTATATGCCCCCACCCAGTTTGCATATTTAATTTACCAGCACACTTGGTATACCTTTTAGAAGATTGTACCACAGAACCCTCTGTTGTTGCATAGAACAATTCATATCCCTTTCTAAGCAACCTTTTTTTTCCAAGGCAGCAACGTCGAATATGAAATAGACATGAAGGCAAGTTAGTATGAAGACAAAAATCTAAAATAAAGAGAAATAGGTCTGTTTACCCACCAAAGAGTCCATCGTCCCGTCCAGCCATTATGTTTGTTTAAATGCAACAATGCAGCGAAAACACAATGGACATGAACTAGCTTAGTATGCAGGAAGGCATGTATTGAAGATAACTTATAATGAAGACATGCATGTAAAAGAAATATAAAGAGGGTTATTTACCTACGAAAGATCCCATCATTATCTCCAGCTATCATGTTTGTTTAAATGTATCAATGCAGCGAGAACACAATGAAAATGAAGCAGGTTAGTATGCAGGAAGAGATGTAATGAAGATAACTTACCATGTAGGAAGGCACATAACATGTACATATAATAAACTAGGTGAACACATATACAGACCATAAATGAAATACAAAACAACGCAATATGAAATAAAAGTACAAGCATGCACCTTTCTATATCCTCTTCAACTGATGCAGTGAATACTTCCTCGTTTTCTCCAGCTATTCTGTTTCTTTGAATGTGGGAACACACAAAATACAATGACCATCAATGGAAGATGGTATTCACTGAAGAACAAGCAATATGTACATATAGTAAAATAGACTCAACGAACAGTCTAGAAGATAGGCAGAAACATGAACCTTTGTGCTTCTCTATCCATGGTTGTAAACGCGTAAAAAAGTTTTCCCTACCCAAAATATATTACAAGGCACAAAATATCACACAATTGCATAGTTGTAGCTAAACAATTTCTGGTTTTTCGTGGCAATTTATTTAGATATGCTTCCACCGATGGAAATACATGTTCTTTATCCTCTACATAGATTGTTGTGCCCATGATACAAGTTTTCGGTTTTCTGTGGGAAACTACCTAGATATGCTTCCAGACATCCAAATATAAACTTGCAGAATCTTTGTTGCACATATCATATCTCAATCACAGCACAAATTGTATCGTGCACACACCAGTCTATGTAGAGAGGAAAGAACATGTAATGTCATATCGACACATTTGACCATACATGGTTTATAAATGTAGCCCGCATATGATTTATTCCAACAACAAAAACAACGAATATTGCAATTTCACATGTAATCCTTGAACAATTTTGCATGCAACTATTTTTTTTCATGGCATCACTGAAGCACTAGAAAAATCTCACAGAATAAAATATATCGTCCTCGACAGACAGAGAAAATAACACAAATGCACGTCGACTCATGGGTGGAGGAGCTGAACACCGTAAAGCACCCCAAAAAAACAATAATAATCGAAAAAATCAAGAAAAAATAAAATCTCCAACCACCGTCGCTGGACCCCAACCCTGCAAATCCGAATCAAACAAAAGAAAACAACAAGCACCAAACCAGCGAGAAAGAACAAACAGGTCGAATTGCACCCCCAAGGCCCAAAGTGCAACCCAAGCCAAACAAACGGAACCAACAACCCATGAACCAACAAACCAAGAAGAACCATCGAGCCACTAAACAACATATGTATCTCCAATGATTATGAAACTATAGCTCAAGCACAAAAGGAACTGAAAACATATAAGGAGCATGCCACTACAAATAAGAAAACATTCTTACTTGCAAACTGCAAACACTGAACAA
>SNQJ01S0152912.1:0-10203 GCA_010110895.2 Picea sitchensis | reverse complement strand
TCCAAATCAATACATCAATTCTCACCATCACACAGGAGCGATTGAAGATATAACCCAGATCATATGTAACAACAAAGAATGGATACAGCATCAGCTCATGCAACACAGCGCTCTTCTCTTTAGAGGTTTCCCTGTCAGAACGGCCGCGGATTTCAGCTCATTCGTCGAAGCATTCGGATGAGAAGAGCAGACATATATGGGCTTTCCTTATAGAACTAAGGTGGAAGACAGAGTTTACACCACCAACAAGGCTCCCCTGCATGAGCAGATAGAGTTCCACCACGAAATGTCTCTGGTAAGCTGTGTGGCATGTCAATTTATTTAAGATTGAAAGAGGTGTGTTCACCTGATTATTTATTTGCTGTTATTGAAATTTGAGATCACTCACTGGTGAGTTCTAATTTCTAACTCATGTTTTGCGGATTAACCAATGGATCTGTCAGAAGCAGATGCGGGTTAAGATGAATCTATACAACTTCAAATATTTAGTCTGCAATTCTCCATTTTGGTGTTTTAAATTTTAAGTTGGGTGAGTTGTGTGTTGTCGAATCTTCTCAGGTCTTTATTTTTTGAGTATAAGTTCATGGTTTTCTATTTTCTACTATAACCGTGATGCAGATGAAAGTGTGGCCATCTAAGCAGTTTTTCTTCTGCGAGACTGCGCCTCCCGAGGGTGGACAGACTGCAATAGTTCTTAGCCAAAGAATTGTGCAACGCATGGAAGACAGAATGCCGGAATTTGTAAGTAGATTGAAGGGCGTAGGGTTGGTGTTTAAAATAACTACTCCGACCGAAAATTCACCCACTTCTTTCATAGCCAAAAATTGGGAGACTGCTCTTGAAACGAAAGACCCAAGCGAAGCAAAGAAAAGGTAAGTGCAACGTATCAACCGTTTACTAGATTTAAACTAAATGGGCTTGTCCTAGCAATCTCTGACCTGGGCCTGAGCTTTACAATCAGAAAACCCTAAATCGTTTTCGACTGATCGCCATATAAAATCTGGATATCAGCTTGGCAATTTCAAGGTGCATATCTTGTCAATTTTGAGGTACTTGTCATCCTTGATCTTCAGAATCTCATGGTGGATATTAAACGGCGATATCAACTTGTCATATTGAGGCCTATATCTTACCCCGAGTTTGGATTGGTTTTTGCTAATGTTCATGTTCAATGAAGCCAATACATGGTTTCAGTTCAATATATCAATACACATAGCCATTCATACAGAGTTCTATGTTTCACCCAGCCCAGTTATGTCTTCCCGCAGTGCAATTCAACATCATCTCATTCTTCATTTTGCAGTTCAGTCAATATTAATTTCAAAATTTAATGCTTCGGTATTTGAATGAATGACCAGCAGAGCTGTGGAGATGATGGGATGTTCGAGCTTCGAATGCTACGAGGATGGATCAGCAGAGTTTGTATTCGGCCCCATGGAGGCTATCAGAGCTTTCGAGGGATACGGAGGGAGGGAAGTCTGGTTTAACAACATAGATGGCTATGGCGGAAAAAACAGAAACCAGTCTCTGTCTTTGGGAGATGGCTGTGGTATTCCAGGTGAAGCTTTGGATGCATTTAAGGCTATAGTGAATGAAGAATGAAGAGTGTGTAAATTTGCGGTGGCAAGAAGGAGATGTGTTGTGATTGGATAACATGGCTGTTACCTATATGATCTATGGAAAGAAAATTATATATATATATAATTAGTTAGAGTAGATCTAATGGTTAAGAACATGTGTTTTTTTAGGAGGTCATAAGCTTAAATTAAATTTAGAGAGGGTAAGGTATGCATATCTTAATAGACTTTACCAATCAAATCAATGAGCTTGAATCTTATGAAAGAAAGCAATATATACATATATAAACAGTCAGAGTAAGTTTAATGGTTAAGAACATGTGTTTCATCCTAAGAGATCACTAACTCAAATCCAGAAGGAACTTTACCAGTCAAATAAATGAACCTAGATCTTATGTCAGTGAAACAAAATAACTGACATCTAAATGTTCTTCTAATGATTTTAGCTTTTCAATCTTTTATGTGGATGAAATTGATCAGTAGCATTTTGATATTTATGGGAAAATATGCACGTGTGTATTGTTTTATAGTCCGGTGCATAAGTAGATCTTATTTCATTGTAACAGTTTTTGCAAATTATACAACGCCTGTATTTGTTTTCGAATACGGTGATTGAAGTTGATTTTTTTTTAAAGGGAATCAAGTGGATCTACTATCAGTGAAATAAAATAAACCACGGACATCTTCTTTTAATGATTTTAAATATTTAATATTGGTTTAAAATATTGAAATTTTTTTATTATTAATTTAACCTGCAGATTATTATCAACAAGTAATGACTGTTAAATTTTAATTTTAATATTGACATCGAAATGATTTTAAATATTTAATATTGGTTTAAAATATTGAAATTTTTTTATTATTAATTTAAGCTGCCGATTAATATCAACAAGTAATGACTGTTAAATTTTAATTTTAATATTGATAGAGAAATGTCTTTTTCATTTTCTAACAATCTGCTTAGAATTTCATTAAAAATACATCAACTTGTTTTTATATTATCTATATTGAAATGAGTCGCAAAACTAAAATATTTTTTGGGTTTAGTTTTTGTTATATTTTGAATTTTAATTGGTTAAATTAAATTATTAAATTTTAGATTTTTCAGTGTTAGAAGTGTTAGAATTGTTGCTAACTTGTTTTTCATGATAATTTATATAGGTGGATTTCAATGAGAGTTGTTTAAGTGATTATAAATAATATAATTGAAAAATTTAGAAAACATAACTATCAAAAATTATATATATATATATATATGATTATTTGATAGTGTATTTAGAAAAGTATTATAATTTAAATATTTAGAATTTATTTATAAATATAAAAAAATGTTATTTTAGTGGTTTCTAAGTTTTTGGTGCATATATTTGAATTCATACATAAGTTTGAATTACAACATGTATGTCAACATCTTGAAGATGCTTATACCAATACCAAAATTGTATTAACTCATGTTCTTAAAACTTGTGTTGAAAGTAAAGTGGTGGGCATTACTTATCAAAATTACTTAAAAAAATATTCATAATAGCAATAAAAAGTATACTAAAACAAACAAATAATCTAAACCTCTTGTTATAATATAACACAACAAAATCCTCTCATATATATCGTCAACCAATTATTATTTATTCTATAAAATAAATTGTCAATAAAATTGAAAGGAGATGTGTTAAATAAAAAATATGTTTATATAGGTGAGAGAATAACAATAACTTCTAAAAATTAGAATGTTGTATGTTAGATTATTTATGAAAATTATAATAATTATGTAAAAAAAAAAAAAATTAATCAATTTTAAGTGCAAACAACTTAAAAATTCATGAACATGCAAGTTTTTAAGATCATCACAGATAATTAATAAACTTAATAATTACAAAGGTCAACATATTACTATATAGTGAAGAGATTATGTGCTTAAATTGAAAAATAAGCTCAAGTAATCACCCACATATAATATTGATAATGTAAATTTATTCATAACCATATGAATAAACACCATATAATTATTTCCTCTTATTCTAAAATAGGATGACATTTTACTCCAATGCCATTATTTTGGTTTTATACAATATTCATTTTTAACTTTAGTTGTATTCTACTTTATTAATATTCATCTAGATTTAGTTTATTTGTGTAGATCTTGTAATTATTATTATTTTTCTAATTTTTTTGAATTTTTTAATTATTATTATATATATCTATATATATCCTTCTACATTCATGTCTCTATTAATCGCATAATATGATACGTAATCGAAGGACGTATGGCCCACTGGCTTCACCAACACAGCTAGTATGCATAAATTTAATTTTTGACCTCTGTATCTTGCATACTACAACTAGCTGGTAACACAATAACAACCCAATCAATTAAAGATCAATTCTATGAAAATATTCTAAAGATAGTGACTAATTCAGATGCTATGTGATTTATTTGTTTTCAGTGCATTTTTTGTTCTTTTGATTGTTGCAAGTCTACTAATGGAAACAAGCGACTAGAAACCCCTATGATCTCAAAGTGTCCACAGCTACTAAACTAGATGTCAATGAAGTGGAAATTCTTTGTTCTCAAAGACCCATTCAATCTCATGTATATGAATATATTGTTCTCTAGTGGCTTCTTATTCTTCTTATGAACCGGTTACTCAGCTCGTGTTCACCAAAGAAGATAAATCAACTAAGAGAAAAGGCCAAATCCACGAAAGAAAAATTCTAGTCTAGAAGGAGTTAAGTTGACCGAATAAGGAAGCGAAAAAATAGTTGGATGAAATGAGTCAACCAACAACGAGGAAAACTACTCGATGGATGAGTCAAGTTGATTGGAAATTAGAACAATTGCTCAGAGGGAGAATTTGCTTACCATTGACGAAGAGAAGTGTCTTAGGGGCAAATTTGTTCAAACAACAATGAGGGAAAACATTCCAACAACTTTGAAAATGCCCAACATCATCTAAATTCACCCAATATCTTCTAAATATTCCTAACAACTTATAGATATCTCGTGGCTGATAGGAATTCGCCCAACAACGTTTAAAAACGTCTAAAAAAAAAACACAGGAAAAATGTAGATCGCTCTAGAAAAAAAGAAGTCAACGAAACTGAGTAAATTCGACTAGCAATTAAGATAATACGACCTATTGGAATTCAATTTGACTGGTTAATAAGTCACTTAAGAAGGTATTTCAACTAAGTAAAAAATCGACCAACAAATGAGTCAACCGATAAAAGAGATAAATAAATGAGAAAATGAAATCGATCCAAGTACGATAAATTCGACCGTGGAGGTAAAATATCAACTCATAAAAAGGGATTCGACTTATGAGAAAAAATTAAGCATCCCATGTAATATAAAAACAACTAGCATGATCTGGTCGGCTTGAAGAGGAATCAAATCCACCAAGACAATGTGCAGTCGACCAAACATAAAATAAAAGGCCCTTATGGTGATGTATCTTGATCAAGCAAAAAGGTATATGATGCACAATTTTATATGCAAAATTTAATTAATTCAACAACAAAATAGACCGACACAATAATTAAACATTGCAGAATACAAAATTACGCAGAGAATGAAAGAGAACATTGGAATTGAGAAGTAAATGACCATCTATTGTATTTTCAGCAAGAAGACACCCTTTTTATCAGATTGGACAATTTTTGTTTATAGCAACAAGAAGAAACTTGTTTCTTTATTTTTGAATGGCAGGCGTTGTTTCATTTTTTGTTTAGTTAACTACCTGATGTAAAAATCATGCTAATTATTTATTAGAAGCTTTTGTGCTCAACTGGACTGGTGAGGGAATTTTACAATAGAAACAATTATGCGAAGGGAGATGGGTTCCCTCCATGGTGGCCCAATTCGTCCATGTTATATCCAGAAGCATCCCCACTGTTGAAATGGATACTTGACACTGAGAGGGCGGGGGGGAGGGTAATCAATGTCGCAAAACTTTAGAGAATTCTCCACTTTTCACAAGTTAACTGAACAACAAATATTTATTTCATTTTATCAACCAATATGTATAAATGAATAAATATTTTATTTATTTATTTAACTTTCATGAATACATAATATCAATCATTGAATATCTTCAACTTCAAGAACCTATGAGAGACCCAACTCTCTATTACAAGAGCCAACTTGTGGTTCTTAGAGCCAACTAAGAAATGAGGAATCCAATCGTCATAACAAGTCGCAGTTTGTTGATCTCAGATCCAACTAAGATGTGAGGAATCCAATCCTCATACCACAACCAACTTGTAAACAAGCATCAACCTGATATAATAAACTTTCATTCAATCCATTATATATAAATATACGTACTTCAAAAAATTCAACTACTCTTTCTTTTCACCATTCTTTCTTGTTTATATAGTCTTCCAACTGGTGTGAATTTGAATCATTGCATCTTTTGATTTTGAACCACTGTACCTTTTCATTTAAATGATAATATTAATCTTCAAACAATATCATTTTTTCTTTTTATTCTTTATTCATAATTCTCATGAATTAATTCTCTTTTAATCATGACTGTGTGTCAATTCTTTTGTTTTCATGAGTTGATCATAGACATGGATCGACTCATGATATTGTACTCATGGTTCTGTTGTGTTCTTAGTTCACCAACATATCATATTTGATCTTTTATCGATTTTCTATATTGTTATAGTGTTAACTCTTTGTCGAATTAAATTTGTATGAGGTGCTTTCTTCAAACCATTTACATATGATCATATGTGAAAAACCATGGGTTTATTCATTTAAGCATTGCCTCTTATTTTACCCTTATTTCTCTATTTCATATGATGAAAGATGGTGACTAGGCGCTAGGCTAAATAAGTGCTTGATCACTTGTCAAGATCGACGGTCATGTTTTAATCACACAATGAGATGGAATTTTGTCGTTACTTCAGGACTTCGACCTTCATGACTTCCATCCTCTATAATATTTCAAATCTATCGAAGCATATTTCGCCGTAGTAGATCGAACGATTGATATTTTATTTTCATGATGAATGGTTCTTGTTCATTTCAAAACTTTGGGCATTTGTTGGTGGTGAAACTCCCAAATTACAAACTCTCGGAGTGAAGTAACTTAATGATGTCACTTGTTGACATGGAACTGAATGAGTGGAGGCCACGTGTCACGTAGATTCATGACTTACGCATACCTGAAATGCCAACTACACTTTGACACTTCTAATCATCTGATTGCGCCATGTGTCCTTGTTGATGTAGTCTTGATGACATGGATCTCCTCATGTGGCACATGCTATGCTCCTGGATCTAACGATTGTCCTAACTCCTGAAATTTATCTCAGATCAACAACTGTGAGTGACATCGAAACTTCAGCCTTCGGGTGAACTCATATGTTCTGAATCCTTTTTCGTCGAAGTAGTCAGCACCGAAGTTGACCACTATTCTGATCCAATGACCATCATTTATTATCCAGATTCGATGTTCCTCAATCACTTTGGGACTTCAGGGCTCCAACCTTCGTCCTTGCTTATCATATCCCTCCACTTTATATAGATCAGATGGTCAATATGAGTCTCAAAATATTTCTCAAATCGGACGACTCATGTCCTTTTCAAAACATTTGTAGCTTACACTTTCCTTTCACTTTAATCGATCCAACGGTCGGTATATTATCCAAAGTGTTCCTCGGATCGGATGACTCATGTACACTTCGGGACTTCAGACTTCGGGAAATCTTACTTTTTCTCAACCCTTTTCTGTTGAAGAGGTCAACACCTAAGTTGACCATTGTTGATCTAACGGTTCCCCTTTTCTATTCCAGATCAACGAATAACACTTAAATCTATATCAAATCTTGATATAACGGTTGGGAAACATCCAGAAGCTCTTGCTTCAGATATGATGGTCCTTATTTATGGCATACTTTGTCCTTTCACTCATCTTGATCCAACGATCGAGAATGCTCTCGGAGTAGATCAATGATCAGGAATGACTGTGGGGTCCCAACTATCATGATGTTTAAAACTATCATTGAGCTCCATAATGGAAACTTCTTGTTGGTAGTGGAACTGATGAAAACCATAGATCTATTGGAGGGTGATGATTGATGGTCTAGACTAATTGAAGGATTGGAATTTGTAACGAACCTCTCATTCGTCAACAACATCTCATAACAAGTGCATTTTTTTTTTGTGTGTGTGTGCGTGTGTACAAGGGTAATAAAGACATTATACTCTGCATCGCAACACGACGGCAAACAAGACGCATGCAACTACGACACAACATAATGACCTAAGATGCACATCAAGCATCTGGAAGCAATGAACGACAATCAATCGATGAAAAATAAGACAGGCTACCCACCTGTCCTACCCTGCAATGGTTAGGACCTCCAGGACACATAAGCAATGCTCAAGCCAAGGTTCGCATCGATTTTGTTCGCATCGATTTTGACCATTTAAGGTCTCAAGGATGGCGACTATTTTGAGGAACCAAGAGGTGTCTACATCCCACTAATCCAACATAAACTGCAAATCCCAACTCTGATCATCAATCTCACCTAATCATCAATTATTCATGTCATACAAAGATATTCTACTATACTTATCGTTTTTCAGGTAATCAAGAGTGTAAATAAGTAAAAAGACACCGCATGAAGAATCATAAATCAAGAGAAGTAATACAATTTTAATATCATGCAGCTTAACTATACATCTTGTTTTTAAGGAATATCTTCTAGGAGTGTGTAAAGGAGAAGCTAATAATTATATGTTCATTATGAGAACCCATAAGAAACTCCATCATCTTAAGCAATACATACATTTTTAACAACAATTTTACATTAAGCATCCATTATATGAAACTAATAAAATCATTCATGATAGCAATAAAGAGAAGTCAGATCTTGGCATAGATATAAGAAGTATGTACATTAATGCGAGATATAAAGTGTTATCAATATTTACAAGGTAATAGTCTATTACTAAGGTCATCATTTTCTTTTGAAACTTTAATAAGCCCTTAAGAGATAGTTATTAATAACAATCAATTTGTATAATCCTCAAGATTCAATCACATATCATCTTCTATACTTCTTCACCTTTAAGTAAGTAATCTGATAAAGAAGGAATCATTAAATATAAACACAAATATTATTGTTAACCTAAATCCTAAGATTACTAAATCTCAACTCTTGAAAACCTTCATCAAGGCTTCTAACAAGGATTTACAAGATGCTGTTAAGTAAATTCCAAATGGTCACCAATTACAATTGTATACTAGTATGAATCAAACAAACTTAAATTACAATTAAGTCAACCATGTTAATTTAATTGAACATTAAGGACAATCTAAATTAAAGATTGACAAACTATATACATTGATACCAATTTCATTATAACAATATATTCAACACTATTAACAATATTAGTTTATAATGCACTAACTTACCATATTAGCAATCATTAAAGCAAAACAGGTTGACTATTATACTCACTGTCCAATTAAGCCCATCAATAAAGGTAGGTAATAAGAATTTTTAAGGCTGAAGGCGTAATATATGGTATTGCTATCTAAGAATAGATATGTCTGCCTGTGTTATGGAAAACCGTAAGGAGATCTCTGTACTCTATATTAATTACACAAATTTAGCGGTCATGCACCCAGTTACTGAATACACAACCATTAATGGAAAAAGTGAGGAGAATAGAAATTAGTGCTGACAATAGAAATAAGTGTTGATCATAGAAAGGGATATCACAGGCTGAGTAAAATGCCAAAAGAATAGGTGTTGTCAATAGAATTAGAAAGAGAGATTTACCAGGTTACAATGCCAGTCCGAAGCATACGTAGGCTATGTAAAACACACTAGACGGATAGGTAAGATCGCAGGGACCTCCAATAGATACTGTATAAGTTAAGATGGAACGCCAACCACCGATAAACACAGGAAAGGAATAAGCGGTTAAAAACGTAGAGGTAACGGATGGCTAAGATGCAGAGATTCACTGCTGATATCAAGAAATGAGCACGCACAACAAATTCACCTTTAATCGATAATTTCTCAGGGTCACATTCTCCGTTAAATGATGAAGACGCCGAGATTACTTGGCCATTACCAAATGAGCATACAGAAAAAAAATTTGCCCACATGATATTTACACAGTTAACTGATTTCTTGGGGGTAATCCATATGTTCGACTGAAAGGATGACGGAAATGATCAAACCCAGTAACCGTGTGCAGCATTGACATCCCTGAATATCACAACGATAAAGTATGGACGTATATTTATTCTGTCCAGCGTTATCTCCATAGAACGTTATGTTACTTGGTTTTAAAAATTGATCGAGACCTAAGAAATCAGAGGATGTTAATGTTCTATAATGCCGTGATAAATGTGATTGCATTTTTTGAAGAGTCGACACGATGACAGTCTTAGGAGGTGGGATTAAGTAGCAATGTAATAACATAATTTTGCCATTGGCACAAACACATAGTATTGAATAATTTTCAAACGGAAGGCCAGTGAAGTGATGAAGACACAAGGCAAAAGAAAATGCTCAAAAGAATTCTCCCCGGGTGTAAATTCGCCCCAAAACTTAACACGAGAAAAAAAAACGCCCCAATTTTTTTTTTTTTGCCCAG
>SNQJ01S0152911.1:0-12053 GCA_010110895.2 Picea sitchensis | reverse complement strand
TGTATTGGGATACCATAGCCTCAATCCCAAAAGGAATTTTGGGTGGAATAAAATAAGTCTCTTTCATATTTCTCTAGTCCAGGTTGGAGGATAAAAAATCTTTGGTCCTTGCATCATGGAAAAAATTGGCCACTCCTAAAAATCTTGGAGGATGGGGATTAATAAACATCTTTCCTTCTCAAAAGCCTTGGCAGCCAAGAATGTTTGGGGGTTAATTGAGGGATTAGGTTTGTGGCCTCAAGTCCTCCAAGAAAAATATATTCCGTAAGATACCATAGTCGAATGGATTAGGCATCCAATCAAACAGGTGAAAAATGGGTCGATTGTTTGAAATCCATCCCCAATTCCTTTCCACTCATTGGAAATTGGTTAATTTGGAAAGTTGTCTCTAGAGAAAAATTCTCATCAGGAAAGACCCATGTATCAGTTTCCAAAATAATCACATCCTCCTGGCCCCCATTATCCAGGCTATAAACATGGAACGATTTTTCTACCTAAATCAAATCTCGCATCATGCTTATGATAATGGGTAGGATGGCTAACTRAATTGGAAAAATTTGGGCTTGAGAGAGGAMGATGATAAGACATGGAAAAGATACATAAATTCCCTCAAAAACTCATTTTCTTATCCCTCGACACAGGAGGACCAGTTAATTTGGTCGCTAAATCCATTCGGGAGCTATACCCCTCATCTCAACTATCAAKTTATGGCTCAAGAAGCCTAGATGAATCCCTCACCATGGTGGGGGAAKAAACTATGGAAATTCAATTTCCAAGCAAAAGAAAATTTATTTATGTGGCTTATACTTCTTAACTAAGCACCCACATGGGACAACCTCCAAAAATGAAACTTCAATGGTCCAAGTAGATCCAGTCTATGTAAGCAAAGTAAAGAAACAATCACCCATATTTTTCTAAATTTCCCCTTTACTTTAGAAATTTGGTCAAATCTTCAAAGGTACATGGGTCTCTCTGTGGGAAGGAGACAACAATGAAGATGCCTTAAAAACTTGGATGGAAAATCCACAATCTAAAATGTGCAAGGATTTGCCTCTGATTGCAGCTTGGGGTATCTGGCTTGCTCAAAACCATTCTCTATTTGATGGTGGTAATCCCTCTCCCTTGCTATGCACCATCACTAGTCTGGCTATTCTATTTTCTTTTCCACAACAAAAGGACCATGTTCCCAAAAGCAAACCAGTGACTAATATCTCTTCGGACATCCCCTAGGATTTTTTTGATGGGGCAACACAAGGAAATCCTTATGTTGGTGGGGTTGAGGGTAAAATATTTCTCTTAGAGGATCATTCCATCTCTTTTTATGCTATCTTGGGCCCAGCTACAAACAATTCTAGTGAACTAATGGCTATAAAACTTCTTATAATATTGGCAAAAGAAAAAATACATGTCTCACGTAAATGTTTATGGAGACTACATGCTTATCATTCCATGCATCAATGGGACAACAACTCTTCATAACTACTCTCTTTAGCCTCTCTTTTAGGACATTCAGTGATTCATCTCTTTGTTCTCTCACACTTCTTTCACATGTGTACAGGAACCAGAATTAGGAAGTTGACCATCTCTCAAAGGATGGATTGGATATGGACATAGGCATATGGAAGATCAATGAAAAGGCCCTAGAAGGCTCTTCTGATTATTTTCATAGTTCATGGTGATTTATTGGAGGATTAATATACTTGTTTGGTGTTCTTTTTTGGCACATTGTTGACTGTAAATCAGTTGTATTATGGGCGATTTTATKCTTTTTTCAGACAATTTTCAGACTCTTATTGTGTATAATAAAATATCATCACTATCTTTTTTCTCTCAACATGATACTATATCCTATTACTAGATGTTGATGTCTTTTTCCAGATAGATACAAGMAAGTCTAGCTAGGACATTTTTTGAGCAACAATGTTACAGGAATGCCACATGCATCTATCTCTGTAATTTTTTTATATTAATAAAATTACTTGTTTTTTTTCCTAGTAAAACACACACACACACACACACACACACACACACATATGGAGAGAGAGAGAGATAGCAACATAGATCCAATTCCTCAAGTTTCGCATCTTGAGGGATTTGATGCCATAGGTGCATGATAGATCCATAGTTAAGATGGATCTTACATTGGTGTGTAAAACAATAATGAATTAGTGAAATATACTTCTCTTCTAATTACTTGAACTAACTTTTACTGTTATATAAAAGAGGTTTGTGTACTTGGAAAAAATTATGTTATTATTGGTACAACAACTAATTGGTCTATGAATTGGATTCATGTATATAATGAAGGGATCTATTGTATTTAGGAGTAGGATTCCTTTGTAACTGGAAAAAAATGGATTCATGTAAATAATGAAGAGATCATAGATATTAGGTTGACTCCTTTTGAATTAGAAAATCATTATTATCTCAATGTTTATGAATTAAATTCATATATATTTATATTTGAAGTCTATATTTTCAATGGAGCTTCAATGGAAAAATAAAACCCATGGAGAATTCATGGCCACACTCCCATATATTACTTTGAAAAAAAAATCTAACCATCTTTTTTATTATTTCCCTAAATTATTTGTCAAATCATTAGTATTGAATAAATATGTGTTTCCAAACCCATTGGATTGAGTTCTTTATTTCATCCTAATGTGATCATCCACTAATTCATGTGGCCAAATAGAGTCATACCAATCTCTTTTACTTGAATTAATAACAACTCCACATCAAGGGCAATACAAGCTCCCCCTTGTTTCGGAAGGCGAAGCAAAGGAAGGGCTCTGCGGCAATGGCTAGGGTTTACCCTAGCCGCGGCTACTCGTCTTCCTCTGGTGTGGCCCTGGGCCTGAGACAAATTGCTATCTTGGTTTCTCCATGGTTTTCTCCCGGTGTTTGGTCGTGTTTCCCATGATTTGGATTGTCCACCATTGGTCTGGTGTGAAGGCTCAGTTCAATGGTTGCGGAGCCAAGTCGCCCTCGGCTCTGGTTTCCCTATCAATCTCTTGTTTGGTTGTTGATGCGGAGGTTCCTGGAGATCCGTTTTCTTGATAGCAGTAGTCTGGATGTGATGGGTTTTCTTGCAGGCTCAAGTTGTTTCCTCTGGTTCAATATTTCCTCTGGTGGTTGGGCTTTGTTGATCTGCAGTGGATTTCTCTGGTTTTGCGGGAAGAGGCAACTTGTTTTTGTGCCTTTTATCTTCCACATTTCAGAAGATGTTTTGGGTTAGAGATTTGAGGTCCTCGCTCAAGGAGTGCGGTGTTGGGTAACACTTTGAGGTCCTTTTCAAGGACATGCAGTGGTGGGTAACACTTTGAGGTCCTTGTTGGGGGCATGCAACTGTTTGTTTTTTTTCATTCTTTTTTTGAGGTTATGGTGTGGATGATGAGGGGTACAAAGTTATATCTACCTCTTTTTGGTTGTTTTTTTTTGCAGCATTCGTGTTGGCTTGTTTAGCTTCTAACTATTTGGTTTCATTTGGACTTTGGTACCTCCAAGTCTTTGGGGTGGCTTTTCCTTCGAGTTGTATCAAAGAAGAAAACAATTATATATAAATATAATGAGTAATTTTTTTGTTGGAAAAAAAAATGTCCTCCTTGTTTCATCCTATGTGACCATCTACTATTTACTTCGGCATTCCCATTTGCCCATTTAGAAAGTATGCTAGCTTTTTTCCAAGAAAAAATTTGCTCAATTATATTATCATATAATTTTTTTACAACTTCCATCACATCCAAGTGAATCCAACTACATCATAGGTATAAAGGATTCAGATACAAGCTTTACAAAAATAAAAATATGTAAATCAAAGATCCTCAGAAAGTTCAAGACTAAATTGTTCTGTCATTACAAGACCACTTCAACAAACAAAAAAAATTATCTCCCTAAAGACTAAACATGTACTAGATAACCAAGCAAAGGAACAGGTCCACTCAAAACTGTTTAATGGACTCTAATCTGACGCATGGGTCCTTCTTCTCCATTGATCCAGTGATGATAGAATAAAATCCCTGCAGTATCCTCCAAAGCCCGCTTAGAAAGCTTCTTTGCTTCTACATTAAAGTCCCTGAAAATGTGTTGATAGCTAATAGACAGAAAATACTTTGATATTGCTTTGATTCTAGTTTTCCATCCTTCCACTGCAGACACTTGAACTATGCCTTTGTTTAATATCCAATCAATTACAACTTTCAAGTCTCCCAACACATGGATACGAGGAATTGATAGGCTATTTGCAAGCATGGGTGTAGCCCAAGATCCTAAGAGTTCAACTCTTATATTGGTTCCTCTGCCACAGTTAAAGGTTCATTTAATCACAGATGCTTCCAAATTTTTTATAACCCCACCTGCACCACACAAGCTGCCATCTCTTTGCATTGCACCATTGAACCAAGCTAATGTTGAATCCATTTGATAAGTAATCAATACATCTCAAGGAAGTCTATCTTTCGGATAAGTGTTGGATATGTTAAGGAGTTACAATGTTTTATAGATCACGGCCTATAATGATGGACTGGAATCTTCGAAAATAGCTCTATTATGTTCATGCCAAATGTGCCAACAGGTGAGTGTTGAAATATGAGTAGGGGGAGAATTGTCCTCATACCAATTTTTAATGCAATCAGAAAGAGTGCTCTGAGTCCAATGACCCTTTAAGTTTAATTCATTTATAATATTATTCCAAATTGTTGGTGCAAAAGGGAGGATTTAAAGAGATGAAAAATAGTTTATGATTCCAATTTACACAGTGGAAAACGCCCAGGTCCTTCCCATCCCCTTTTCTGCAATGAGCCCCATGTAAGTATTTTCCCTTCCAGATCCATCCAGATGAACAATTTGATCTTCAATTGTACTTTCCATTTCCAAATGGATCTTCTCCAAGTCTCCACATTCAATAAACATTTTGAATTAATGATGCTCAAATAGAAATTTTTAACTGTTGGGATTCCAGAATCATCCCCTCATGTCCACATTATATTATCTTCCTCGTCATGTATAAGAGCTCATGAATCATTAAGATCACATCTAAATTGTTCCCATTCCTTTGCAAGTTCATCGGATAGTCCCAAATCAATATTGTTCATCCAGTAAGAGGATAATAACTGATCTTCTGAAGGTTTCCTAACCTGTGCTAGAGTCTTGATATTCTTTTGATATAAAACATATAGTAAATTATTTGATAGGAAAGAGATATTTCCGAACCCCAATATCTAATCCTTTCTCAATGCGATCTGTTGACCTGTCCCTCGATTCCAGCTTAATCCATGAGTGATAAGATGAATAACTTTTAACAAGCCATTCCAAATTCTTGAGGCCCCATTATGATGGAAAGAAGATGATCTGAGCCACGATATCACCGCCTTATTATGAAGATACTTGTCAAAAATAAATCTGTGCCAAATGCCCTCTCCATTAAGAACTCTCCAAAGAGTATTTATGGCCAAAGATTTAATAAAATCAAAGATGTTTCTAATACCCTAGCCTCCATATATTTTTGGGAGCGCAATCCGCTCCCAATTGCACAAATGCAACTGATGAGAATCACAGTTTCTTTTCCATAGAAAATTATACATCAATTTCCTTAATGTATTCAGGACTGAACAGGGGACCACCGCGAGAGACAACCAATAAATTGGTTGTCTTTCCAACACTTCTTTCAAAAGCGTAAAATGCCCTCCTAAGGACAACCACCTATAGCACCAGTTACTGATCCTCTTTTCCACCTTTTTAATTAACCAACCCCAATATTCTATACGCTGAAATCCTAACTTAATAAAAAACCCCATATATTTGAAACCCTGATCCAGCTCTAAAACATTATAAGGGAAGATAGCTTTAAAAGGTAAAAGATCCAGATCCAAAAATTCAGCTTGATGAAAGGTGGACTTTGTTTCATTGATAGATAAGCCCGAGGACAAACAAAAACATTTCAACACCTTGTCAATTTCCCACCATTACTGCATATTAGTTGTAGTCATAATGAACACATCATCAAAAAATAGAATATGAAGAATATTTATGGTCCTTGACACTTTAATACCTGACAATTTACCCTTTGCTTTGATTGTCTTTCAATAGGAGACTCAAACCTTCCATTACAAGGATGAATAGGAGAGGTGATAAAGGGAAACCTTGCCTTATTCCTCTACCGCTTTTAAAGCAATTAGTTGCCTCACCATTAATCAGTACTGAATATGAAGTGGAAACCACACAACTCACTATCCAGTTTGTCAAATTTAGACCCATACCAATCTGGAGGAGAACCATACATAGCAAATCCTAGTTAATATAATCATATGCTTTTTGTAAATCCAATTTTAAAACCAGAGACTTACACTTCTTATTTTTTATGCTATGAATGCACTCATGAATAGTCCCAATGGCATCATGTATCTATCTCCCTTGGAGGAATCCCATTTTCTCCTCCGACAACGATCTCGACAGTATCGGTTTAATCCGATCTGCTATGATCTTTGATATAATTTTATAACTAAGATTACACAGTGAGATCTGTCTGAAGTCTCCAAAATGGTTAGGCTTATTTACTTTGGGGATTGAAGTAATGAATGTCGAGTTTAATGCTCCTAGAATAAAACCTTTTAATCTTGATTCTTCTACCATTTCCAGGAGGTCCTCCCCTACAATATCAAAAAGATGCTTAAAAAACTCCACTGTCTAGCCATCCAGGCTAGGACTCTTGTCCACTTTAAAATTTGATAATACCTTTTTTAATTCCTCCTTATCCACAGGTTTGTAAAATGCCTCGACTTCTATGTCAGTCATCATTCTTGAAAATAATGCAACCACCCTAACCTATTCACTGGTAGAAGGTCCTCTATGTTCTTTGTAGAAGTCTTTGAAGTGATTAAGTGCAACAGTTTTAATATTTTCTTGTCCACTATATACTTGTCCCTCTTCTCCAATAAGCTCCCAAACATATTTACTATTCCTTCTGAAACTCGCAAAATTATGAAAAAAATTGTATTTAAGTCACTACTTTGTATCCAGATAGCCCGATTACGTTGGTGCCATTGCTCCTCTATTTCTTTTAGTAAGTTATTTCTTTCATTCTCCAAATATTTTAATGGCATATCCTTCAAAGTATTACATAACCCCTCCGCCAAGTTTTGAATCCTATAAGATATCTCCTTCTCCAGGCAACAGAGTCGGGAATTTTTGCTATTACTTTGGTCCTTTTAGCATGCTTTGGTGATGATTTCCAGATCTTTCAGTTTCCAAACCAGACGTTTTTGCTTTCCAGACTCACTAAGATATTTAGGATCATTCCACAATTTTTGCACCATCAATATGAAGTMTTTTTCTTTAGTCCACGTAGGATTGAACTTGAAGGGGTAAGCCTTATATAAAGGAGGAAGATCCAACTGAAGTAGAATCGGAGCATGGTCGAAGATGAATGGGTATTCCACCCATGCTCTATAGATTCCAACTGTATCTACAATATCTTCAGAAAGGAAATATCTCTCAAGTCTTTTGGCAATAAAATATGCCCTCGCTCGACCATTGCGCCAAGTAGGCATTACTTTCCTCAGAACAATGCCTATAAGCTTGTTTTTAAGAAAAAAAGTATTGAATAAATTTTCCAATGGCCCTAATGAGGAAGTACCACCCCAGATTTCTCTGGATGATAAAGTCATATTAAGATCACCTGCTAGAATTAGACATTTTAAATTCAGCAATCCTGAAGATTCCAGTTTCTCCCATAAATGTTTGCGCTCCATACACGGATCATAGACATTTAGTAGATTTATCTATCTTTTAATTTCTAAACATATTCCTTTCAATAATATCCCACCACAAGTAAGATATGGAACCAGTTCAAAGAAATTTGGATCCCATGAAACCAATAAGCCTCCAGATGTACCAACAGAATTAACTGCACAACTTAACCAAGTTGGCCTAAGAGTATGGAAGAAAGAACGAGTTTTTTCTGAATGAACAAGAGTCTCCTGTAAGAAAACAATATTAGGACGGGTCTTATCTGGTACACTTCTAACTGAGGAAACTTTAAGGGTGCCTCCAGTCCCCCTTAAGTTTAGTGAGAGAAGTAACATCACTTCGACCTTGCTAGGGCCTTCAACACTCTAACGGCCCCACCTTCGGTGGAAGACTATGGAATAGACACAGTTGATGAATCAAGTGTCGATTTTTTTCGGGCACTTCTAGTTTTTATTGGGGAATGTTCAATGCCTAAGCCCCAATACCAAGCATATTCTTTCCATACCTCTACAGCAGATGACCGCGAACATCTTGCCTCCCCTATTCTAGCAACATCTTCAATGATCGATTTATCGAGATATATTGGTAACTTCACATTAGAATCATTTCCACAAATAAAAGGAATTAACGAGTCAAGTATCGTAGAAAGTGAGGACTCTCCGTCTTCTAGTTCCCTATATCCAAGTGGACTAGAAATATGACTCGACAACAGTTGACTTGTCCCTGAGTTACAAAAGTCCTCAGACTGTAAGGAAGGTTCTAAATTAGGGCTACGAGAAGGGTCCTTTACACTGGACAAACTCTGACTGTCAATGACAGTCACTATCTCCAATCCCAGAGCAACAGATGAAGAGATTGGTAGAGGATCTAGGTTTCCAGAAGAAAGGTTAGTATCCCCAGTAATCCCAATTTCAGCCCAAGGTGGCGAACAGATTTTAGTAGTAACACTCTTGAGCCATGCTGAAGAGTTTATTACATATCTTTCCCAAACATATAGAGTATTAAAAAAAACTAGGTAAAACAATTGAATCTTACCCAAAACTATGGAAGTGTTCTCCATTAAATTGGGATCAACACAGTCCCGTCGAACCGCATCAAAACCATAGAATCTCATTTCCATGGAGAGGTCTAGTGTATCATGGGAATTTTCAGTCCCTTCCTGAACAGTTTCTCCATCAACTATACCTTTACAGTCTCTCTGAAGGTGAGAAGTGCTTCTACAAATACTACATCTAAATGGAATACCCAAGTAGTCTAACTTATGTAGGTAATGTTTTCCTCTCCATTCTATTTCTATAGTCTTTGGCAACCCCTGCTAAATATACATTTCAACCAGTATCCTACTGACTTTTCTAGTAGCCTCCAAGAGTTTTTCTCTGTCGATCATCAAAAAATTACCAAGATAGACACCAATGGCTGCCAATGCCCCCTCATTCCAAAAATACAGAGGAAGTCCCGGTAATAAAACCCAAATATGTCAAAAAGAGAGGTACTATGTTTTTGGGTTGAATGCAACCCTCCATCTCTTTAACATAATACTATTATTACCATTAACCCATTTTGTATCTATCAGAATAACAGCATCTTCTGGACATTTACACAGAAAACCTATCCACCCTTTAGTTAAGAAAAATACATCAGGTACATATCTTAGAACCGGTAGCCAAACCCACTCTAACCACACCGGTAACTTCTCTGCACACATGTTATTATATGGAAATCTACCAACTAAACCACAGAGTTCCAATCTACAGGTATCCTCCAGACCAATATCGGCACCTAGGACCATCTGTTTTACCTGTTTATTAGCCGCCCACTGTCTGCGGTACTTTCGGACAGTAGCAGGTCTCGTAGCTTTAAAGAGAGAAGTTGATGACACGGTCCCTCTATCATCTTTTTGAAGGCTATACCTTGATACCAGCTTCCGAAACATCAATTTAGATTCTGACAGTGTAGGTAAGTATGTATCTAAGGAAAGCGCAGTGCCAAGATCCTTGCTATGGCATTTTTTCTGTAAAAATGGCTCGGCACTTGAACAGGAACCAAATGTCTGATAACTCGATAACGCTTATCTAGGAGTAAGTACATTATTTAGTTCTTCCACATGCCAAAGTCTGTCAATTGGCTCATTCATTAAAACATTTACTTCCACATTAATTGTTTCCAACCAGTTAAGTGCCATCTAAACTCCACTTGGAAACCACTAAAAACAAAATGCGGAGATCAGGGGATAGAAATGCTCCAAAGTCCAAGGAAATCGAGATAAATAAAGACACTAAAAAAGTATGATGGTATAACTAACCACCTGGAATCCATTATCCTAACCCCGAGAAACAAGTGGAAGAGTTCACAGGTTCAGAAAAGATTGATACAGTTTCCAAAAAAAGTAGTTAGCCTTCAAAGAAAACTAGAAGACAGTAAAAAAGACACTTCCACCAACAAGCCTAAAATCGAATATAAATCTAGTGTAAATAGTAAGATAATCTATCCAGTAACAGAGATAGGGATACCGAGACCCTCAAATCCTAAGCGCTTCCATGACCGAGGTCCCCCTCCATGGATTCTACTAGGAGTTATCCCGCCAAAAAATTTGAAAATTGTTTGGAGTTCCACCTGGTTCGACGACACCTCCTCATCCTCATACCCATGTTGATGTTCGAAGGTATGCTAGTTAGATAACTATCTCTCAAAAAAGGGAAAAATGAAGTACATTGTTTCTTCATACACATTACCCATCACTTAAAAAACACAATATATTTTTAAAAGTCATAAATGTAGATCAGTTCCACATCAAAAATAATACAAGCTACTCTTTGTTTCATCCTATGTGACATCCACTAATTCACTTCAACATTCTCATTCACTCATTTAGAAGTACGCTAATTAGATGACTATCCCCAAAAAAAATACATTATTTCTTCTCACGTGTTACCCATCACTTAAAAAACACAACCTATCTTAAAAAGTCATAAATGTAGATAAGTTAGTTGTTGATCCTGGTTCAACAAAGCATGTACTTATTATGAGTAATCACAAAAAAATTATAAAATGAATATCATACTCTAAGAAGTAAAATGAATATGTCTAAGTAGTAAGAGTTTAATTGTTCATTTATCTCTTGTATTTAAATTTGTACAAAATTTGGAAAAAATATAAAATTTGATAATTTTATTTAAAAAGAAAAGAGATAGTATAATTGGTTTATTTTATTTTTAAATTTTATTGTTTTAAGCATATTAATATACAAAAGGTTTTCACCCGGATGGGGTGACACAAGGCCAAAGCGGGAGGACACCTGGACGGGACAGATGGNCCACCCTTTAGTTAAGAAAAATACATCAGGTACATATCTTAGAACCGGTAGCCAAACCCACTCTAACCACACCGGTAACTTCTCTGCACACATGTTATTATATGGAAATCTACCAACTAAACCACAGAGTGCCAATCTACAGGTATCCTCCAGACCAATATCGGCACCTAGGACCATCTGTTTTACCTGTTTATTAGCCGCCCACTGTCTGCGGTACTTTCGGACAGTAGCAGGTCTCGTAGCTTTAAAGAGAGAAGGTGATGACACGGTCCCTCTATCATCTTTTTGAAGGCTATACCTTGATACCAGCTTCTGAAACATCAATTTAGATTCTGACAGTGCAGGGAAGTATGTATCTAAGGAAAGCGCAGTGCCAAGATCCTTGCTATGGCATTTTTTCTGTAAAAATGGCTCGGCACTTGAATAGGAACCAAATGTTTGATAACTCGATAACGCTTCTCTAGGAGTAAGTACATTATTTAGTTCTTCCACATGCCAAATTCTGTCAATTGGCTCATTCATTAAAACATTTACTTCCACATTAATTGTTTCCAACCAGTTAAGTGCCATCTAAACTCCACTTGGAAACCACTAAAAACAAAATGCGGAGATCAGGGGATAGAAATGATCCAAAGTCCAAGGAAATCGAGATAAATAAAGACACTAACAAAGTATGATGGTATAAATAACCACCTGGAATCCATTATCCTAACCCCGAGAAACAAGTGGAAGAGTTCACAGGTTCAGAAAAGATTGATACAGTTTCCAAAAAAAGTAGTTAGCCTTCAAAGAAAACTAGAAGACAGTAAAAAAGACACTTCCACCAACAAGCCTAAAATCGAATATAAATCTAGTGTAAATAGTAAGATAATCTATCCAGTAACAGAGATAGGGATACCGAGACCCTCAAATCCTAAGCGCTTCCATGACCGAGGTCCCCCTCCATGGATTCTACTAGGAGTTATCCCGCCAAAAAATTTGAAAATTGTTTGGA
>SNQJ01S0152910.1:0-22849 GCA_010110895.2 Picea sitchensis | reverse complement strand
AAGTTAAGTCTTGAGGGTCATGATCTACGTATGAGCTTAGAGCCCTAGCTTATTAGTTCGTAGGGTAGAATACCCAACAACACTATTGCATCCCCGAGACCAAGCTTGGGACAAGCTAGGTGGAATCTTTCACCACTGAATCATCCTTTAGGTTTTGTTAAGTCAAAACCTTCAAAACCCCCAAGATATGTGCTCACTAGCTAGAAGCCAGATATCAAAAGATAATCATACATGAATGAGAGAATAGAGCCCCTTGCCTCTCCTTTATACTTCCTGCTCACCTTGCCAACTCCAAAGTGACTTCCATTTTATTAATTATTAATTAATTAATTAAATCTCTTTAATTAATTAATTAACCTTTCTACCTTTGAAAATCACCTTATCTCTCCTTGTGGATTCCCTGGCCACTAAAAGTCACTTTTCATTATCCTATGATGTAGTGTTGTTCCTCCCAATTCCAATGAGATATTACACTAAGAGGTTCCTCCAATTATTGTGCCCAAAATGATCTCTTCAGTGAATTTAATTAACCTATAGCTCAAAATACTCAAAATCATGGAAATCATCGGAATGCAACGGAACGAAAGCCAACCTGTGCAGAATGGATCATAATGATGAAATAGGATGAGAGATGCAAGACATACCCCAAAGTATCCCTCAATAGCTCCTATACTCTCTATAATCTCCAACTCGCTACCCTGGTCATCATAACACTATGTAATACCTTGATGTCCCAAAGAGGGGACATTACAATCCTCCCTGCTAGAATATTGCCTTTCCTCAAGCAATAAATGAACCCATCCAAATATGATACCGAGGTCCCATTTCCACCTGTGGGACACACATTAGGTCCCGTCCAGAGATGAACTATCATACACTCCACCCCCTGGGTCCCATATCAGGAAATGAAATGCAATACCCTATGAAGCATAGTTCGTAAATATACCAACTCTGTGAATCTCCTACACATGACACATGGCCTCATCCCTGAATGATTCCATCCTCCAAGATACTACCAAGATCAACACAGCCTCCATCAACTACACATGTTCATGCCAGAATGAGGTACTACAAGACCTCTGTGAGGAACCCTCAAGTGATGTGCTATCCTCAACATGGAATCTCAATGGAAAGTCAGAACAACTTTCCCCTGCAAAGGTCCACTCACCCCTTTCAGTCAGTGAAATGATCAAACCTGCAATCCCTGTGTCCCATGCTAGTCTCTATATAGCATAACCATGTTGGAACTACACTAAGCTGTCCATGCCTAACTACTCCCTGTATATACACTGGATCCTCCACTCCCGGGTCCATAAGCTGAAGTACCTGTTGTAATTGGACATGTTGTTCAGAAGCTACATCTGAAAAAAAAACTATGTCGAAGTAGTACCTTCCCAACCACCTCCATGTTCAATCATGATGGTCAAGAGTGAATTTTCCTCGCTCCATAGGACAAGTCCCTATAGCCCACTCCAAACCAACCCATGGTGGAGTATGTGGCTCTCTTGCACAACCTGGTTCATCATGTAGTGAATCATCCCACTCACCAAATGAACTCCTGGATCCCATGGAAAACTTAGAATTTTATCATTTGCAGTCTCCTCTAACTGCTCCTGTGTGAGATTGATCACTGTCAGAATCCCTATGTGCTCATCTTATAGCACCTGGCCTATGATGCTCACCATCACGCACAAAGTTTCAACTGGATGCCTATGACGATCCACCTCTAACTAGTTGAGTGCCGTAAAAACACTCATGTCAAGTGGTCTCAGCCTAGTGACTCCCCATGTCCTCAACCACTTTTTATCTCTCCTCATGCTTTTTTCTATGATAAAAGTGTCAGGAAAGGCTAACAGAAACATATGCAGCTAACTGTAGGACTGGAAAATATCACATTCTTTGGTCAATCCCAAGGATTCGACTAGAATCTCATCCATCGGTATCCATGATAAATAATCGCATGTATTCATCACTGAATCCCAACCATCTAGTAAAACCAGAAGTAAATCCTCCAACTATTGGTCGAAAAACCTCCATCCCTCATCTCCCATGAAACTATTGATACAGTGAAGGTTCTCTCTCATAACTACATGCTGCTGAAAAGGAGTGAAATATGCATACTCCCCTAAGTGTGTCTCCTCCTTGCAATCCAATACACCTGTCTAAATCTTACTGCATATCTCAGCATGTATTTGTGAACTTTCACTCATCATTGTATGCCCCTGCATACTCATGTCATCTCCTGTATACTCTTGCTGCATCATAGATCCTGGGCGTACTACTAGATCAACCTCTACCTAAAGGTCAACCACTCTTGGGAAACAAATGGAAGTTTCCTCCATCAACTGGTGCTCCTCTGCTAGACCACCAACATCCTCTAGCCATGTGACCAAAGGACATATCTGACTGTCCACTAGAATACATGAAGTGGATCTATGACGGATCTCCTCAAGAAGATTCTATGATCTGGACTCTAATTATTGAAGGGTTGTTTGTGTTCCTCTCAAGAATCCTTGAGTGCTCCCCAACTCATGAGTGAATTGGTCCACCTCCAACTCCTGCTCCTTCAAGGCCCAGTGATACATCTCGCCAATCCCTAAGAGGTAGTCCCTGTCTATCAAAAATTGTTGGTATTTCATCCTCATCATAGACATTATCTCCTTGAGAGTATGAAATTCATCCATGGAAAATACTGCATCTGAACTACCATGTGCCACTAATTCCCTCCAACAGTAATCTGTCATGAATGCATGCATGTCATCAATGTGTCCGGTGGCTACTATGATCATATCCTCATTGACTCTCAATTGTCCTGTCAAGTAGTGTGACTCCTGATCATAGTCATGTTGAGGTGCCACCTCATATCCCTCACTGCTAGTGTCAACTCTGGAATCCCTAAAAACACTCTCTGCAGAAGATAAAGTGTTGAACTACCCACTGCCTACTGTGATACCGGGTCCTCCTGTATGCCACTGCACCCCATCACTAGATGTTATCTCCCTTTGAATCACATTGTATCATGCATGAGCAGTTGTATCCTCCTGTGCACTCACCCTGCTACTACCGATTGTGCCTGGCTCCCATATAGATGTGTCCAGACACATGCTATGGTCATCTCAACCAATGAGGAGTACACCCTCATCACTGTAGGCTGGTCCTGGAAGTATGTGTCCCCTCAAACTGTAAGTCTCCATAACCTGCTCAACTAAAGGAGTCCCCAAAATACGTGACCCACTATCCTCATGCTGATATGTGAATGTAAGTTTAAATTTATGCACATCATGTATCTCCTCCTGGATCTATGGATCTACATGTCCATGGTGTGCATCCCTCCCATACGGATCCTCTATGCTATTGCTATCCTCATGTGATGTATATGTCATAGGTGTCTGGAAAGATGACAAATATGTCATGGTCAACAAAGGAAGCTCGTCATCTCTAGGTGATACCACGTGTGAACCCTCACTAGTGTCACCACTCTTTTGAGGTGTAAGGTCATCAATAGTATATGATGTGACTGTTGAAACATCGGTGCTATCATCCTATCCATCCAACTATCCCTCCAAAATGCAAGGGTCACTATCCTCCTCAAGTGTGCAAGGATCACTAGCCTCTGTGCAAGAGTCACTATCATCACCAGACTGCTCCAAATAAGCATCTTTCTCTCCATCCTCACATACCTCATCATCACTATCATATCTCACCTCAATAATATGCTTTTTACCCTTACCCCTACACCTATGATCTGGTTCCCAAGGCACCTTGCAACTGTAGCAAAGTTACGTGCTTCTACTGGGCATGGGGTCTCTCTGTTCTTCCCTCCAACTAGCTTCTATGGCTCTCTTTTCCCCTACTATGATGATTCTGTGTATAACCTCATCTTCACTCCAACTGGGATTTCTTAATGCTACATACTGATGGAAGGTTATATGGGCCCTAGTTCTCTCACTAAGGGTGTAATATTTTATCTCACAAAAAACTATCTCATAGTATATCTCATCCATTTATCCTTTATGGAAAACCCCTCAGGCTGGCATAATTCTAGGTTTTGATACCACTGTAATTTTTCCAAGCCAAGATTCCAGGAACATCATGTCTTGCATGAATTTTAAACTTTTTCTAGTTATGGTATTTCGTCAAACACTTTGCTTATTATTGTCTCTTAGGTTGCGTTAGGGTTATATTGATGACTTTAATGTGTGTTTGCAGCAACAGGTAAAGAGATAAATAAATGTAACATACCACAATCATATGCAAGATCAACAATATGATAGACAATCCAAAATACCTCAGATCTGATATTATTCATAAATAGAAGAAGTCCCTGAATACAAGAATGATGCAGATCTGGAATGATCAACAAATGGATCCAATAAACATGATAAGAGATTCTACAAAATGATCTGATAAGACAATGTATGCCTCCAACAATGAATAACGAGGAAGACCCATACAAGACTGAGATCTAGGTCGTATGAAGTGCCAAACCACCAAGATGGATGATACTATGCCCTGTTGGGTGACTGAAGACCCTCAATAATTCGGCCCAACTGAAGGAAGCCTCCAAATGAACCCAACCTAGGTAGAATAGTAGATCGGGATACTGCAAGAACAACCCAGATGGTCAAATCTCCAAGATCCCTCTCAAAATCATGGATCTAGCCTCCCTCCAAGGAATGATGCACCCCCCTGGATGTCTGAAACCCTAGATAATTCGACCTCCCTCCCAGATCCTTCAAATGCTCCACAAAACAATTGGAATGATAGATCGGGGCTCAGTTACCTCCCTGGTGAAGTCCCAAGAGAAATGATGAAGATCTAATATATCAAATGACTAAAATCACTTTTTGAACTGTGCTCCTCTCCTCCAATTCATCCAATGCATCCAATAAATCAAATGGCACATGAAACTCCTCTGGAATGCACTATATCTAATGTCCAAGACCCTACAATGAAAACCCAGGTGCTAGAATCTCCAGAATCCTTGCCAATCACCTGGAACGAACTTCCTTCAATGGATGGTGTGCCCCCCTTGTTGGAAACCCCCAATGGTGCACCCTCCCTCTCTCCCTGTGCCTGTGGCTGGTGTAGAACCCTCTTGCACTAAGTAGATCTGAACTAGAATGGTGTGGGGGAGTATTGCATCCCCAATACCAAGCTTGGGACAATATAGGTGGAGTCTTTCACCACCAAATTGTTCTCTAGGGTTTGTTAAGTCAAAACCCTCAAAACCCCCAAGATATCGGCTCACTAGCTAGAAGATAGATATCAAAAGATAATCATACATGAATGAGAGAATAAAGGTCCTTGCCTCTCCTTTATACTTTGTTCTCACCTTGTCCCTCCAAAGTGACTTTCATTTTATTAATTATTAATTAATTAATTAAATCACTTTAATTAATTAATTAACCTTTTTACCTCTGAAAAACACCTTATCTCTCCTTGTGGCTTCCCTGGCCACTAAAAGTCACTTTTCATTATCCTATCCTGTAGTGTTGTTCCTCCTGATTCCAATGAGATATTACATTAAGAGGTTCCTCCAAGTATTGTGCCAAAAATGACCTCTTCAGTGAATTTAATTAACCTATAGCTCAAAATATTCAAAATCATGGAAACCGTTAGAATGCACCGAAACCAAAGCCAACCTATGCAGAATGGATAATAATGATGAAATAGGATGATTGATGTAAGTCGAACCTCGAAATATCCCTTAATATCTCATGTACTCGCTACAATCTCTGTTGGCACCAGGACGAAGTGGAAAGAAAGACAATCATGGGAAAGAAAGCGTGCAAGAAACTGAAGTGACAACTGGCAAAAGATCAACACACACAAATGGAAGAAAGCATGCATAGTGGGAAGCGACACCTGGAGGAAGAACAACACGCGCATGGGAGAAAAACCTAGTGTAATAAGGGTTAGGGTTTTGGTAATATTCTGTAAGTGGATGAAGAGCCCGAAATGTATAAATATAGATACGAAAGTATCATATGGGTGTGTGCTTTTTCTTGGGTAGTAGTTGTTGTAGTTTTCATTTTTGAGTTTATGTTAGTTCTTATGAATATTGCGATTGTTATTGAGTGATTTTTCTGAGTATTATTGTTGGCGATACGTGAGGGGTTTGAATTGTATGAACCAAGTTTTGTAAGTTGTTGGGCAAGAAAGATATGAGGGAATGTAGATCTGAGGATTAAACCGCAGGCTACAGAATCTAGTGCGATCTAGTTTGCCTCACATACATCTTACCCACTTTTCCAGAGAACTGTAAGCGCATGGCGGATGAATATCAAGAACTACTATAATAAAAGAGCCAAGAGCCAAATCACTGTGGATGTAGCCCAGGAGGGGTGAACCATGGTAACATTTGTGTAATATGTTGAATGTTTTCATAGATTTAACTTCTTTCAAGAAATAGATGACTACGATTGATGAATAACCAAACGCATTATTAAAATCTATGTATATTTTGAGTTATATGCATGTGATTCCTGGGAACAAGTAGGTTGCAATAATAGTTCGCAAAACAGGGCCTTAATTAAGAAACCCTTTATCTCCTACTCTATCCTAGGTTGTAAACACCTGAGTCTTACAGTCAACCATCCTTAGCTATCTCGGGTGAGAATGCACATTACCTTCTAGACACTGCGTTGCCTTCTGGTTTACCAGGAGGGCCGATAGTTAGAGGTTTTGTTGGAATCCCGAATGACATGAACCCTGGGTTGATAACTCAGATAACCCGAGAAGAAGGGTTGATAGAACCAACAAATGGTTATGTTTCCATATTAAGAGGAACAAGATAGGACAGAGTAGATAAAATAGAGTGGACAAGAACCATCGAAGAAGAAATGAGCTGTTAGAAGGGAATGTGGAGACCTTGGAACCCCACAAGAGAATAAATCGAGGGCTAGTTGCGAACTAAAGAGATTGAATTTGCACACAAAGACAATAGAAACCCTAGAATCACACCACGTGGATACCAGGATAAATACGTGTTTACGGATTTACACGAAACATTCTTCTTAATTTTTCGCACCTACTACAAGAGTGGATCTTAAGGTTAATGGATAACCACCTAACGAACCAGATTCGACAGCTATATTGGACTCTAGTACAGATTCAACAACTGTAGCAGGTGAAAAACAAATTCACCCGTGCCGGTAGACACATCGAATTCATACAACATAGCCGAGCAATAATTTCTACAAGGACCCAAAGGAAGGTACATTTGATCCCTGTATACTTCTATTAAGATACTGTTATATAACAACAATGTAATGACAATGGAATGAGACAGTTAGAATTCCCTACGCACATGGGGGAAGGAGGGAAGAACTAACAAAAAGAGGAGGAATGGAAGGAGGGCAGGATAAACAGAAGAGGGAAGAGGAACCCTTGGACTTGATCTTGATGGATGACGACCACCTCAATTGGATCTTGGCGTCATCAGGAACGAAGCGTAGTGTAGCACCCTACCAATATAAGATAAACACCAAGAAGAGAGCCATAGCCGAAAGGGAAGGATTGGAAAGCGATGAGGAAGAGGTAGAGGATCTTCGGGCTATGGATCAGATTGAGGAAATCCTATGCGCCACCTATGAGAGGAAAACAAGAGACCCAAGACTGAGAGGAGAAGACAACCACCCCTTTCATATCGATGTTAGTGTGGAACCCATAAATCCATGTGAAACCAATACACCACAGAGAACACCACCGTTTAGGCAACCAAAGTTCGGAGGAAGTCCAACAGTAAGAAGCACATCTACACAAGGAGCGACAACTAGAGGAGCCAGTTCAGGTAATCTTAGTCAAGTATCCACACCGTGCGGAGGAGGCAGTAGCTCAGTACTCAGAATGGCAGGACATGACCCTACTATCATATTGCCAAAGTTTCGAGGAGAAGCAGAAAAAGACCATGAGAAGCATCTATTCATTTGCGCTAAGATCTGGGAAGCAAATCAGATCACTGATGACAACACTAAACTCACACAGCTAGCAATCACGCTAAGATATCATGCACTAGACTGGTACATGAGTCTAGACACAAACAATGATCCTGGTATGACAAGGACACTGAACGATATTAAGAAACTACTAATTAATGAGTTCTAGAAGCCGAGCTCAAAGGATCAGTATATGAATGGGATGATTGAGATAGGACAGAAACCAGGAGAATCGGTATGGGAGATTGATCAGATATTCAAGTGATTAAAAGGGAAGTTAAAATACCTTATGACCAAGATGCGACATCGACACCTATTTTTCAACTCACTACTCCCACACTTAAAATATCCACCACGACAATAGAAGTTTCAGACACAAGAAGAGGCTCTACAGGAAGCCTTGCAATTGGAAGAGAATTAGTACTAGCAGACGAACCCGACTATCAAAGAACTGAAAGAGGATATGAAGAATTTAACATTTCAGCTGAACCATAATAAGAACAAGGACAAATGATAATTTGTTTGGTGTACCGCATGCAGGACAGAAGGACACCACAAAAACGAATGTCCGACGTTCGAGCAATATATGGAAACAAGCATGCCAAACCTGCTGCCATAGGGGGGATTATGGTGCGAACTCTGCAAGAAACCGGGTCATGACCCCTACCATTGCACGTTGATGCAAAAAACCAAACAGTCCCAACGAACTCATATTGCAAATTTTTCAAGTCAGTGGGCCACGACGACAAAGACTGTCGAACTATGGAGCTGATGTGGGAAAGAACCTCAGACACATACATGGTACATGCAAAAATGATGACTGGGCAGGCAACACCACAGTTCACTCAAGCCTTAGCACCATACAAGACTACGCAACAACAGTATAATACTACGCAACAACCTTATAATAACACGCAGCCGCAGTACAACCCAGCACAACCCCATTACAATACCATGTAGTATAATCAGGGACCACAATATAACGTGCCAGGAGGTGATCGTCCAGCCTATAGAGGAGTAGGACGAGCCATAGGAGGTTTCGAACGTGGAAGAGGACTAGTCACATGTCACAATTTCCAGCAACCAAGACATTATGCATGGGAATGTCCACTGCCACCAGTGACCTGTATGTATTGTCGTGCTTCGGACCACCATACAAAGGAATGTCTGACACTACTCATAAATATCCAGGAAAAAAGGAACCAAAATAACCAGAATGTTCAGTGGATTTCAACCGAAGCAAGGGATGACAGACAAAACATTAACATAATCACTCGAGGAGGAAGGAAAACAGGAAATGACGCAGTTCGATAGGACCCAGTGCAGACCCAATGGGTAATGAAGAACCCCAACCCCAAGAAGTAGTTCGATGTACAAAAGGAAAAGGATATCTTTACAGAAGCCTGACAAGAATTCCAGAAGGAGGACACAGTGTTGACTGCGCAGCAGAACAAGGAATCTCTGGAATACAACATGTCACCATCACTGGACCATACAAACATAAGACAACCTAAGGAACAAGTAAGTACTATAAAAGACTTTTTGTAATCATGCATCAAAATGTTAAGTGATCCTTCATCTATCAAAGTATTGCAAAGCATCCTAGATAAATGTAGCAGCGAGACATAACAAAAGCCATAACTGAAAACTGTCAACCACCTACACACACGAAGAAGAACAAGTAGAGAATTTAGAATCAATGCTAATATTGGGGATTTCAACATGGGAGATATTATACTAGATCTAGGATCCGAAGTGAACGTACTACCAAAAACCACATGGGAATGCATGGGAGAACCTACACTAGGATACTCAACTGTTCAATTAAAACTAGAAAATCAACATCGATTCCTACCAATAGGTAGACTGAAAGGGGTAACCGTCGATCTGGATGGGGTGCGCACTAAGGAGAACTTTGAAGTCATCGAAATAGTATACAGTATAACACCTTACCCAACGCTACTTGGTCTGGAATGGGCGTTCGACAACCAGGCCATAATTAACTTGAAAACCAGAAAAATGACATTTGAGTCAGGAGACTATAGGGTTATAGCCCCACTCGACCCATCAAAAGGCGAGAGACTCGGAGAACCCACTTGCCTGGATCTAGATGAAATCGGCCAGTTGTACAGAAAAACTGCGTGATGCAGACTATATAAACCCAACTGCAGATGGGATACTCAGTTGGCGGAGCATTACTTCATGCACAACAAACTTAGACACTGGGTTAGAAAACTAGCAGCAAAGAGTACACGAAGTATCCACAAGAAGGTTTGAAAGAATAAACCGTGCAGTAAGATGGCTTGGCGCAGAAATCAGAGAACCACCCAGTTTTCACAGACTAAATGATTTGGAAAATTTCTTGAAACAATACGAAGATGAATTCTTAGAGAACCAGAGACTATTAGCACTAGATTTAGCACTAAAAGCCACACCCGCAAGATGGTTGGGTGCGCACAAAGAGACTATCATAGATTGGTACCAATGCAAACGATTACTGCGCATAAGGTTTAGCGCAGAATAGATATGGAATAACCGACAAAAATACGAAGGACTAGGAAGGCTAGCAGAACACTTGGAGGCGTGTAAAACACTATGGAAAATGATGCCACCAAAAGAATGGCCTCACCACCTTAGTCATACTTTACAAGGCATACCAGCGAATTGGTATATAGACCAGGAAATGCGAAAAGGAACCAAGACATGGATGACACTCCAACAGAACTTTACAGTCACTTTCTCATTCGAGCACGAGAACCCAAACATAGACACATCCCTGAAATGGATCAGAGATGTCATATTCATTACAGAATCAGAAGTGGAAGTTATCATAGAGGTATAGCAGCGGAATAAGCAGACAGTCAAGGAACTGTTGTCATCCTACTAGGTACAGGAAGAAGCACCAGATGAAGATGATCCACGCGATATTTAGATCGAAGAAGTTGAAGGCGAGAGAGAGGTGGAAGGACCACCCTTAGAATCAAAGGTCATGTCGGTGCCAATCAAGATCAAGAAGGCTAAAATAGGGACCTTCGAGCAGCCCAAAATGGACAACATTGGAGATTATTGGGACGAACAAACACTAGAAAGCATCACAGAATTGTTGCACGAATGCAACGACATTTTTCCCACAACCTTTAAAGAGATGAAAGGAATAGCCGGAGAATTAGAAGAAATGAAGATACCACTCAGACCTGATGCGAGACCCATTAAACAACGACCATACAGACTGAACCCCATCTACAAATAGAAAGTCAAAGATGAGATCGACAGGATGCTCGAGGTCGTCATCATCGAACCAGTCAAAGAATCATAATGAATAATCCCGATGGTAGTACATGACAAGAAATAGGGAAGAGGGATTAGGATATGTGTCAACTTGAGGAAGTTGAACGATACCTTCTTACATGACCCAATCCCCACACCATTAACGGATGAAGTACTCGAGAATGTAGGTGGACACAAAGCCTATTCATTCACCAATGGATTCTCGGGATATCATCATATTAATATAGAACAACATGATAGACATAAGACCACATTTGTGATAGAATGGGGATCCTATCAGTACACAGTCATGCCATTCGGATTGAAGAATGCACATGTGATATTCTCCAGAGTGGTCATCACAACATTTAAGGAATTCATCCACCAATTTCTCGAAGTCTACTTGGATGATTGGACGGTGTATAGCCTGTTAAAAAACCCGTGGAAGTCTTACGCTTGATGTTAGAATGATAAAAACAGTGCCAAATATCACTGAATATCAAGAAATGCATATTTGGAACACCATTTGGGATACTACTAGGACACATAGTATGCAAACATGGTTTATTAATGGATCTGGCCAAAATCACAGTCATTGTTAACCTACTAGCACCTAAAATAGTTTGCCAACTAAGAGCAACACTTGGACATACGAGACACTACAGGAAATTCATCAAAGGCTATGCGTAGATTACAACACCCATGGAAAAAATGTTAAGGAAGGATACCAAGTATCAATGGAATGATGAGTGCCAACACGGTCTAGAAACCCTGAAGGAAACAATGGTCACCGCACCAATATTGGTATTTCCAGATTGGGAGAAGACATTCCATGTACATATAGATGCATCAGCTATAGCACTTGAAGCTATTTTAGCGCAACCAGGAGCATGAGACTTGGATCACCCGATAGCGTTCACAAGAAGGAAATTATCAGACTCAGAACATAATTATAACATGACGGAAAGAGAAGGCCTAGCTATGGTTTAAACACTATAGAAATACAAACATTACCTATTGGGAAAACACTTTAATATGTTTACAGATCACTCAGCCCTGAAATACCTCGTTAACAAGCCAGTGTTGGGGGGGAGAATCTGTTGATGGTTATTGCTATTTCAAGAATTTGACTTTGAGGTAATAGTCAAACCAGGGAAACTGAATGCAGGGCCTAACCACTTATCAAGGGTCACAAATGGAGAGGAAACAACGGATTTGGAGGACAACTTTCCATATGCACAACTCTTCCTAGTACAAATTGTTGACGATTACTTCACAAAGATCATCCAGTACTTGAGCGCAGGTACTATGCCACAGGGATATACCACTACACAGAAAAATAACCTAGTAGTCCATGCAGTCAATTATCAACTGATTGCAGGGCATCTATACAAAATGGGTGCAGATAGCATATTACGACGATACGTACTAGACCACGAACGACCAAGAATTTTAGCAGAAGCCCACGAAGTAATAGTTGGAGGGAATTATGCAGGAAAAGATACTGCGCAGAAGGTACTACACGTAGGATTATGGTGGCCAATGATCCATCGAGACTCAAAAGAATATTGTCAGCAATGTGATGTCTATCAACTGGTCAACAAACCCAACATAAAGGATGAGATGCCACTATGACCGCAAGTGACACTTCAGGCATTTGACAAATGGGAAATAGACTTTGTGGGACCCATTAACCCACCTACTAAGAGAACAAGAGCGGGATACATTATCACCGCGATGGAATACCTAATGAGATGGGCAGTAGCCACACCAGTAAAAGATTGCAGCGCAGAGATAACTACCCACTTTATTTTCGAATAGGTAATTACTAGATTTGGGTGCCCAAGATTTTTTATGAGTGACCAAGGAACGCACTTCATCAACAACACCATATGAGTGATTCTTGAAGAATTTGAAGTTCATCACCAAAAAATCACATCGTATCACCCACAGGCTAATGGCACAGTAGAAGCCTTCAACAAAATTCTATAGAATGCCCTGACGAAGATATGTAACATCAACAGGGATGATTGGGATCTCAAGGTACTAGCAGTACTATGGGTGTCTAGAACCACATGCAAAAATTTGACAGGTCACACACCATTCAAACTAGTCTATGGTCAAGAAGCAGTAGTACCGTTAGAATTTCTAATACCTAGTCTACGTGTAAGAACTATCACACAAATGAAAGAACAAGGCATAGTCCAGGAATGACTGGATCAATTACTCTCAATGGAGGAAGACCGAATCTTGGCAAGATTCCATCAACAAGTACAAAAATCAAGAGACAAATCGTGGCACGGCCGCCACATCAAGAGAAACATGTTCAAGGAAGGAGATCTAGTATTTCACTATGACAGTAAAGCGTTGCAGCACCTGGGGAAGCTCAGGATGCATTGGCTAGGACCATACGAGGTAAAATCTATCACATATGGAGGAGTTGTACAGTTGAAAGACCTAGTAGGCACAGACCTCAGAGGAATGATCAACGGGAGCCGGCTAAAGATATACAAAGATAATTGACTACCCACCATGCAGTAAAAACAAAAAAAAAAAAAGAGGGAAAAGACAATGGCCATATCGGAAAGGGAAACAAGCGGGAAAAGGAAAGTCAGCAAAAGCACACTAACAGGACAACATGAGGCAAAATTAAAGCAAAGAAAGGACAGATGGGATGTCGCACTAAATGCGCCAACTAGCGACGAAAAATTATCCATAAGGGCAGGTATGAAACCGTTGTGGATGCAGTGAACCCACACTTATGGTGCATTAATCGCACAAGGTAGGAAGCGTCCTTAACAAGCTTCATGGCACACCCATACAACACACGAGCACAAAAACAGTTAGTCTATTCGCAAAAGAAGAATGAAGCAAGAGAAATAGCATCCCAAATGCACATAGCGAGATCATAGAGCTTATCCGAGCTATTTGAACCAAACAAACGTTCAACAGACACCAGTATGGCGCCACCAAAGCTCACAAAACTAGACTAGACAGTCATATCAACTAGTGTTCAAACTAGGTCGCAAGGAACATGGGAAGAAAATGAGCAGCAGCCACCGAAGATCATTGATATTGACGAAATCCCATCTCCGAAGAATATTCCAATCGAATCAACACCGATATAGGAAGAGATCCCGCAGCCCCAAGCATAAACCATGAAAGAGGATATGCTGGAAGCAACGCAGGAGATTCAAAATCAAGCAGTAGGAAATCATTAGGAAGGACAACCAAAAAACGCTGAAGAAGCCATGGATATAAGCAGAAGCACATAGAACCTGGAAGTAGAGCTCCAACCATAGGTTCCACAAATACCCATCCCAAAATTTTCTTTTTCGAACGAGCCGATTGGCAAAATGGGAAAATCTTGGGAAGAATGGATGGGGAAGGAGCAACTGGAAGTTGCTGGAACTTTGAACCAACCAACACAGCAAGAAGACAAGATTTAGATACCAAGCTCACCTCAAAAGAAACCAGCTGTAGATATTGTGCTACCTCGCACACCAGAAGGCATACAGGTGGACTTGCAGCTATTGGGTCATGTCAGGAAGCTCAAATTTTTCGACCATGACGTAGCGGATGAAAGAAAATTTCTAGAGCTTACACCAAAATTATTTTCAGAGACAATAGCCGTGAACCCTTTCGGAGGAACTATCACTAAGCCACGCAAGTGGGTAGCTGGGTTGGATAGAACCAGAATCCTAGGATTGTTGAAGATACCACACTTTGGCAGAGGCCAATATGCGACGACATGCGTCAAACAACTGTTAGCAGTTACGTATGGAGGGGATGTGTGGCTAGATAAACCCATCCCCATAACTATTGAACTCATTACGTAAATTACAGGAATACCCATCTGAGGTATGGATCCCATGCTGATACTAGATGACAAATCCAAGGAAAAAACATTGGCAGAAGAAATGAAGAATAAATATGGCACCGAAAAGGGAACGAGAGGCATTATAATCAAGCGAATTAATGATGCCACGACACAACTGGGAGAAAATATCTTAGCATGCAAACTTCTAAGAAAATGTCATAAATATGAAGTACCGGCAGGAGTTATCGTAGTTGCAGCTTAGTGCACAGAAGGCACCTTCATGAGATGGGTTCCATACCTGTCAAACTTGTTCCAAATTGACTATAAAGACATGTAAGAAGAAGGTACAGAGTTTCGCTACTCATGGATGCTTATTCTCATCACTTTCATGGGATGGAAAGAACCAGACTACGTCATCTTCTATACCACACCACAGCTAGGAGGAGCGAGATATCGCGTCCTAAAATCCACACCACTGGGCAAGCATAAGAAGTGAAATGGAATTATATTTGAAGCTTACCTACGGGAAATATAGGAAGCAATTAACTGAGCATGGAGGATAATACCAGAGGCTATCGCACGATTGGGGGGCATCGCCAATTTTTGGGCTAGACGACAAGCCATGTGGATACAACCAAGACAGGACCCACATAAAAAGTGGCTATAGATGCGTTATTGCGTCACCGAGGGAGACATCAAGATGATCATCCATGAGTGGCTAGATGAATGGAATATCCCAACCATACCCAGAGCAGTACCAGATAAACAACAGAAGGAGGGGCTCCACAGCCGGAAACACAACCTCCACAAGTACCATTACCCAAGAAACCAAGAACGGGACAAATCAAGTCAACTCAGATAGAGGGCGGCTCAGAGAAGCCAGGGACCCAAAAGGGGAGAAAAAAAACCACTCAGCCAACCAATCAAAATCAGAACCTGACTAAGGGATCACAAGAAACTGTGACAAACTCCATCACACTGGAAACAAGGGGAACTAAGAGACCAAAGGTACAGGAAACAAGTGTATGTAAGAAATCAAAGGAACAATGATCACCACCAAAATACACAATCATAGAGGACGATGGTGAGATGATTTCCAGAATAGTCTAGGATTGTCTCACAAAGGAGTTTGATCATGCAACACACCACAGGGATAAACTGCAGAAGGAGCTGGCAGAAATGGGGAAACTCCTGAAGAAATTTGGAGAAGACTAGATTACAGGTAGCAGTAGAGGCATAAATCCATCGAGTGCATGGACCATAGAAAGAATGGAGGTAGGAGAACGTGACTTAGTTCTTTCGAAACCACATTCCATGGTTTACATAAAGCTAAGCATGCTATGAATGGATGAGATTGTGGGACAAACACCACTAAAGGATTTGGATTAGATCTAGTTGGTACTAAAACGGATGCCAGCAAAGGCCTTATATGAATTGCAGGTTAGCGTCGACCATGAGATACAATATCGAGCACATAAAAACATGGTCGAGCTACAACAAGAAAAAAAGAAGTAGGAAACACTAGAAACAGTTTTCACGCAGGCCAAATATGAAACACAGGAGGAAAAGGAACGCAGGAATGAGTTGGAACGCAGAGTGGAAGACATTTTGGGGAAACTTCCGACTATTGTGCAAGGAAGTGAACTCCCAGCGGAAGAAAAGATCGATCAGATTGCACAGGCAATTGATCAATATCAGAAGGAGATAGAGACTCTCTGTAGATAGATTAGACCAACCACTCCAACAAAAATAAAGGTGCAGAGGAAGCAGGAAGAAATAGTGCAACTACAGGAGCTGGAAAAACAGGTCAGCACAACAGCCGACTTGCTGGATAAAGTAGCACAACTCTGGACAAAGATGGAAGAGGACCCACAGGTCCAACAATGGGAAAAGGAGGAGGAAAGGATCAATGCAATGATCCAAGAATTCAAGCATCATCAGAAAATCATCCCAATCCCAGAACGGGTCAAGGGGACACAAGAGTTAAAGAAATTACAAGAAGAACTTCTCACTGCACAAACATGGAAACAGGAGCATCATGCTGAAATAGAACCGTTCCAGGAATGGATAGAAGCAATACTGGAGAAGGCAGAAGAAGCCAGAACACAGTCAGCATGGACTCAACAGGAATGTGCAGGACTGATAAGAGAAGAAGTAGCAGCGCAAACAATCGATATTATCAAGGAGAAAGCTACTCAGGCACTGGCAAAAGCAGTAGAATTGTAGGAGAAGTTCCAAACAATCACCAGGGAGATCGAGGAAGCACAACACAATTAGGTGACTCAGGACGAGTCACATGTCATTGTTTGGGGCTTGTTGGCACTAGGCCGAAGTGGAAAGAAGGACTATCATGGGAAAGAAAGCATGTAGGAAACTGAAGTGACAACTGGAAAAAGATCAGCATGCGCGATTGCAAGAAAGCGTGCACAGCGGGAAGTGACAGCTGGAGGAAGAACAACACGCACATGGAAATAGGAGCATCAGGCTGAAATAGAACAGTTCTAGGAACGGATAGCAGTAATACTGGAGAAGGAAGAAGAAGCCAGAACACAGTCAACACGGACTCAGCAGGAATGTGTAGGACTGATAAGAGAAGAAGTAGCAGCGCAAATAGTCGACATTATCAAGGAGAAAACTAAGCAGGCACTGACAAAAGCAGTAGAATTGCAGGAGAAGTTCTAGACAATCACCAGGGAGATCGAGGAAGCACAACACAATTAGGTGACTCAGGAAGAGTCACATGTCAGTGTTGCGGGCTTGTTGGCACCAGGCCGAAGTGGAAAGAAGGACTATCATGGGAAATAAAGCGTGCATGAAACTGAAGTGACAACTGGCAAAAGATGAGCACGCGCGAATGCAAGAAAGCGTGCACAGCTGGAGGAAGAACAACACGTGCATGGGAGAAAAACCTAGCGTAAGAAGGGTTAGGGTTTTGGTAATATTCTGTAAGTGGCTAAAGAGCCCGAAATGTATAAATATAGATACGAAAGTATCATATGGGTGTGTGGTTTTTCTTGGGTAGTAGTTGTTGTAGTTGTCATTATTGAGTTTATGTTAGTTCTTACGAAGATTGTGATTGTTATTGAGTGATTTTTCTGAGTATTGTTTTTGGTGATACGTGAGGGGTTTGAATTGTATGAACCAAGTTTTGTAAACTGTTGAGAAAGAAAGATATGAGGGAAGGTAGATCTGAGGATTAGATTACAGGTTGCAAAGCCTAGTGCGATCTAATTTGCCTCACATAGATCTTACCCACTTTTGCAGAGAATTGTAAGCACGTGGTGCAAGAAGATCAAGAACTACTCTAATAAAAGAGCCAAGAGACAAATCTTTGTGGACATAGCCTAGGAGGGGTGAACCATGGTAACATATATGTAATATATGAATGTTTGCATAGCTTTAACTTCTTTCAAGAAATAGATGACTACGATTGATGAATAACCAAACACATTATTAAAATCTATTTATATTTTGAGTTATATGCATGTGATTCCTGGGAACAAGTAGATTACAGTAACAGTTCGCAGAATAGGGCCTTAATCAAGAAACCCTTTATCTCCTACTCTATCCTAGGATGTAAACACCTGAGTCTTACAGTCAACCATCCTTAGCTATCTCAGGTGAGACTATGTAGTACCTTCCGGGCGTTGTGTTGCCTTCTGGTTTACCAGGAGGGTCGATAGTTAGAGGCTTTGTTGGAATCCCGAATGACATGAACCCTAGGTCAATAACTTGGATAACCCGAGAAGGAGGGTTGATATAACCAACAATATCCAACTGGATACCTTGGTCATCATAACAATATGTAATACCCTGATGCCCAAAGTGAGGACATTACAGTCATTATAAGTTTGTATTCATCTATATTATCTTCAATTGCTTTTAGTTTTTCTTTGAATTGTGATATTCAGGAGAAATATTCCTGAATTGTTTTTTCATTATGCATCCTTGTACTTTTGAGTTGAGTTCTTAGATTGATATTCCAATTGGAATTCCTTCCTTCATATAATCTGGTTAGGGCATCAAACATTTCTTTTGGAATCTTCTTGAAGCCGCTTGAGGAATCAAGTGATCTTCAATAGAATCTGCAATGATTCTTTTGGCCCTAACTGTGTCCTTTTGGTGTTTTGCTTTAGCTGTAGCATCGAGAGGTTCTGGTACATCTTCTTTAATGAATATTGCTAGTTCATTCTCTTCAAGTATGAGTGCAAAGATATACTTCCAGGAACGGAAGTTTTCCACACCTTCTAGCTTCTCAACAAACTTAGTGCTTGTAGACATATTTACCTGGAGCTAGTAAAATGAACAAAAATCGAAAATGCTCAAAATTTATTTTTTTAACTTACCAAGAGGTCCGCTTGGCTAAGGTGAGTAGCCTGGTGCAGTTAGATTTCAAAAAATCCAATTTTTTCCCCTTCAAACTTGACCAACGGATTTCTAGACTGGTACTTATGGTTTTCTAGTACTTCTAGTTTTCTGGTACTTCTGGTTTTCTGGTACTTCTGGTGCCGATAAAACTAGGGTTCACTTTCTGGGAGTTCTGTCCACTGAAAAGGTGCACTGAAGGTGCCAATGAGTTCGCTAGGATAGGGCACACTTTTCTAGATGATTTTTGGGTTGAAATTCTGCTTCAATAAAAATCCCTAATTTTCTTGTACGACAACAATGACGTTTTTATTTATCCAGTGAAATATTCTCTCTTCATCTTATCTCTAATACCATTCTAAGGTTTAAGCTATTATTAGGTTTCTTTTTAATTTACTAGATAACCATAACATAGATAGGATCACAGAGAAACATAATCACAAGATACACATCATTTATCCTGGGAAACCCTCACGAGGAAGAAAACCCAACAAAACTTCTTTAATATAGATAGCCAATACAATGCCAAGACAATAAACCAAACACTAGAGAATACCCTCTACTAATCAATGTGCCCCTCTCTCCTCCTTCTTCCAGCAACTGGTAACTGAATATTCCTTCCAACTAGCGCACTAGATGAGTGAGTTGAGTGAGTGAACAAATGAGGTGTTGGCTTCCTTTATTTATACAAACTAGTAGGTGCTGAAAAGGTGTCTCTTCACTGGGTAGGGCCAACTTGTCTTCTGAGTGGTTAAAACAACTTTAAATTTCCTGGGGGGTGACTTCTTTATTTGCATAATACAATTAGGGTTTGACCAATCTGAAAAAGGGGATTTGGTAAATTACAATGCCCGACATGATCAATCCACAAAAGGGGATTGATATAATGAATAATAAATCAAGAATAATTATAATACTCTTTGCAGTTACAATATTTAAACAGATATTAATGAACAAAGAGCGCTCTAGAGGAAGGTGGGAACCATGTTCCTTGATTCTTGGTTGGCGATACTCTTAGGGAGATAAAATACCTTGGTTCTAAGAGTCAATTCCATTTGGATCCCCTAATTAATATAGTTCGACCTTCTTGATGATACATACATCTTTTGGCATAAATATTAGAGAAAAAAGGTATGATATACACAAAATTCCACCTAAAAAATCATTCCTTAATAAACATGCAAAAATATTAATGACTTACTATTAAATATTTCCAAAAACAACTATCAGGTCGTATTATGGTGGAAAAATGTGCATATGATGAACCTTTCATATATGCAATAATTAGGCTCGTCATCACCCCCCAACTAAAACTTTGCACACCCTTTGTGCAACAAAACTTGGTCCCTCTATTCATATTGTTTTTTCTATTTTCCATTAGGTTCATGTCCACTGCTAGGTGGTTTATTTGTTCCTTGATGTTCTTGTCTAACATCTTACTACTGTTCATTAACATGTAGTTCACTGAATTCATTCCTTTTGTCCCATGCCACATATCTAGTGATGGCATGTTTCTCATGATATCATTTTTATTTCACTATATTGGCCCACTCATCTTCTTCCTTTCATGTGTTGAGGTGAGCCACAGGTGATACATAAAGAAGAAGTGGGGGATTCATCCTCATCCCAATCCTATTTTTTTCATATTCCTTATAGTCTCTTTGTACCAAGGTGTCCTTAAGAGGGAAAGTTGCAGGGTATTGGGAGACTGATAAGCTATGAGGCAAGGAGTGCCACCTCCTGTGGTAAGCTTTTGTTTCCTCTTTTCCCAACATCCTCAATGATTCATCCAAGTGGTACATTGTCTCTCTCTATTTGGTTTTCCAACCTGGGTCTACATCTTTATCCAAAGAGAGGTTTTGATGGCTTCTTGTCTTTCCTCCTTATCCCAAGGAAGAACCACGGAAAAAATAGACACTTTGATAATGGACGCTTAATTGAATCTGAGTATCAACCCTCTTATTTTGGATACATACTCTTTCTCCTAGATATTCTGAAAAGTTAGAGCGAATTCCATGGCCACTTCATCATCATACCCCCTAATCCTTTCAAAATACCCCAGCCAGTTGTTATTATAAAAAATGTCCAAGATTTATGGGTTATCATAGATCATAGAGGGTTCAGTTGGATCCCTTTTGTTAAATCCTTCTCCCAAGGTTACTCTCTGATGATTATGAGTTAAATTCTCAAGGATAGTTTCAGCAGAGGAAGGTTTTTAAAGAGAAAATTTTGGTTATTTCTTTCCTATAGGAGACATTGTTTAGAAAAAAATGGCAATTCTAATGCTTTCTTTTTAGATAACCATGGTAAGTAGGGAATTGCAGAAAAAAATTAATTGAAGAACTTGAGGTATCAAGCAATTTAAGGGAAGTATGATTTTTCCACAGTCGTCCCTACAAGAACTGTTCGACAAATTTCTACAAGATTGTATAAGATGGTTTCTACAAGAACACAAGTTCTTTCTCAAAAACCCTTGAAAACCCTAGTAATGGTTGTTCTCAACCATGTGTTTGTAAAACACATAAACTATAAGAGCAGTTGAGAGGATTTTATACATAATAGAATGATTCCTTTGGCAAGGAGGGTTTAATAGCTACCTGTAGCGACCCTACTCCTTGAATGATTTCTTACTCCCTAGATAGAAATTTGCTCGTATTTATGTCCCGTGAATTCATCTCTCTTGCTTGGCAAAACTCAAGATCACCCTCTTTCTCTCACAATTTGAAATGGTGCTCTAATTTCCCCTTCACTTCCACTTTTGTTTGAAATTCGATTTTAAAATTGTTTTCCCATACCAACTGTCGACATAATGGCTTAAGTAACTTTAATTCGTGTCTTTGTAGTCTTTAACGAATGTTTGAATGATCCTCCACTTAACTCACTTAACTTAACATGTTAATTAAACATTAACATTAATTATGGCCACCCCCCTCTAACGTGACAACTAAACGCCCTTGTTCTCATCACCATGTTAGACTTTTATAACTGTTTGATCATATTAAATAAGCATGAAAATATTTGTATGAGGCTTAAAAATTGTTGAAGAGGGGATATTGTTGTGGTACATGTGTTACCTTTGCATGTGTTGATTGGTGTTTGGAGGTCATTGGAGTGATGACAGACTTTATTGCTTATTCACTGGTTGATTTTTTGCTTGATCATGTTGAAGACTTCCTTCTTGATATGGGTGTCGAAGACTTCCTCTTTGACATGGGTGCTAAAGACTTCCTCTTTGATATGGTTTGGAGCTTCTTTGCAAAAATATACTATATATTGTGGAAATTATGTGTTCTACAAGATATAGGGGATCATGTAGAACTGTATAGTTTCATACTGTAATGTTTTGTACAGGATACATAGTATCTTGTACGATTGTAATTTTGTTTTCCCAATTCTTGTATTTGATGCAAAAATGGTTGATAAAGGTTGTGATGTTTTTTATGCTAGTAATGATATT
>SNQJ01S0152908.1:0-22849 GCA_010110895.2 Picea sitchensis | reverse complement strand
GATACCAATCTTTATTACACTACAAATCCATTTGGATATATAAAAAATAAATATTCATGTCCATGAATAAGAAATACAACGTATGCATATGCCATAGGTGGTCATAGTCATGAACAAAACACAGTCGAGTCCATTCTAAAAAACAACTGAAGATATTTGTATACAATGCAGTACAACATGATCTTCCATGATCACTGAAGTCATATAGGTATTGGTTCGATGAAAGACAATAACATATGTTGGATGTTTCTACTGTGAACTAGAGGTTTTCTACACTATCCATCGAAGGTGAAAGTCTACATCATGTGAATACAAGAATTGAAGTTGAACACAATGAGGCTTCATTTTATTACCGACCATTGAGGTATACTATTAACAAATGCGAGACAACCCATTGATAATAAAAGTAGGTGTTAAGGCACCAAGTACATTAAACAAATGTGAATAAAGGTGTTGAGGTAGAACACTTGAATAATCCATCGATCAAGGGATATTGATGTATTCCCACCTGTCGATTGTGTGAGAACCTACCACTAATGACTGCAAGCCTCTAGGTACTCTTATGACTCTAGATCAGGATTCCAGATTAGATGAGTTGAAGTCAATGGAATGAGACCCACTGAAAGGCGATAATTGAGGAATCTCTCATCATCCAACATGAGTAACAAAGAAATAGATTGATGATTATGAATAACTTGGACGAATAGGATGTTCATGAACCAATGACCATGTGCATCTCCCGCGTGCACCAGATGCAAGTAGTATACAAAAGAAACCATTTTACTAGCAGCCAATAATGAAAAATGTCAACAAAGGAGAGGAAACCACCAATAGCGTATAATGGAATCCAAGACACTGCATGAATCCCAATGTGTGAATATAAGTCTTACTGTCAAACACAAGGGAAACCCCCTAGTTAGTGACCAATGGAGAGATTTCATATGTTGGGTTCAAGGTCACCTACCAATGATAAATGTAGGCCCAGGGTGTAAGGTAGGAAAACAACTTCATTTTATTCTAAGATTCATTTATAATGGCATGGTTGACATGAAAAGTCAAGAATTTTGAGGAATGACTTATAGAGGCTTAGACTTCCTTTGAATAAGAGCATGATACTAATGGATAACCTAAGAAGCATAGACTAACATTGATCATTGAAAAAAATTTGTGAAGAAGGAGGCATAAAAAAAATCTCCATAGATTCTAGAAGAATATATATTAGGAGGATTAAACTCTAAGTAATGAACTTAGTTTTGTAAATCCATGATAAACCCAAACCTTGCATGAATGGATTCAAGAATTTGTGCTCTATTCAAAGGAGAAACGATTGCTTCTGATAGGAGATAATATTGTTTTCCCACCTTTATTTTTTTTGTTTTTTCATAGTAAATAAATGTTATGATACAAGAGAGGAAACGAGTGTCACGAGTAAGAAACTAGTTCCAAGTAGTGGATCATGCCTATGCTCAATTCAAGGGAATGCATGTAGGACATGGACACTTGGGGGGATGTTTCATATTCAAGTAAAGGGTGTTAAGATGCAAAGGATATATGGAAGGCATTGCTTGTTTAATGTTGAGAATTGTTGGGGAAATAAGATTATAACGAGAAAATGTGAGCCAACATTAAGCCCAATAATGCAAGAAGGATAATAGGATGCAATCATGACTTAACTTGAAAAGTTTCCTTTTTTGTGGATTTAGTCCCCAAGGCTCGAAAAAAGTATAAAAAAACACCAGGGAGAACTCTTCTAGACCATGGTGACTAGAATATTCCTTTCTCATAAATAGTCTATTTGGTCAAGAAAAGGGTTAAAATTATACCAAAATAGACGTCCTTTAAAATCCATTTATTGAGTGTGAAAGAGGCAAGTTCACTCGATAATATTTTCATTTTTAAAGAGTTGAAAAAGATCTTAACTAAGACTTGGCGGGAGTCCCATGGGTAGGGGTAAGAATGAGATTAAGTAAGATTAATGAGGTTCAAACAAAAAGTAATATAGGGACTATAAGGGACTCCCAGACCTATGGAGTAACTTATGCATGGGCACCAAATGGAGAAAGTGTTCTAACTAGGGTACCCATGTTTGGTAAGTCTCTACCATTTAATAATGACACTTCTAGTGGCAACGAGAAGGTTTCATGTCACTAAAAAATGGGTTTGTACCTAAGGCATATGAATCATGGTCATAGGATGATGCAAAAATGAAAATCGGGATGAGAACCTATCCTATATGCCAGTGATGGTATATACATGTCGGAGGCACAAAAAAACATAAATACGGTGGATTCTCTGACTCCTATACAAAAAAAAAGCACAAACAAGTTGAAGAATATCATAAATCCATAAAACCTTGAACAAAACCACTTTAAACTAGGTATTACACTACACAAATAGTTCATATGGTCTCAAAAATGGGAAAAATAGGGTAAAAACTATATAAAGTGGGTAAACATTTTTAACAAATAGTAAAAATAAGAATTTTTATCATATCATTTGAGTTTTTTACCCACATAGTGCTTTTGAGGTCATTTCATTCATGATATTCTAGTGACTATTCTGGTAGCTATGATCGACGAAATTGGAAACCGTTTAGACCGAGTAAGTGCTCATCATGTACTCTTCCATTTCCATGGTTTAAGTTTTTGTATTCAATTTTTGAGTTCTTGAGGCTGTAAAGTCGGAACTAGGGTGTACGCAGGATATAGTTCATTGAGTTTTGTACATGAGCCCATGTAGGTGGGAAAAGTGAATAATTCACATGTATATGAAGCCCTATAAGTGACTTTTATAATGGTAGTCTGCGTACAACTCCATGAACAATTTTTTTAATAAAATGTGACTCAAAATTTGGTGTTTCCTTTGTAGGATCATGATTGAATGGAGAGAGAGGGATAATGAGGAGTTTGATGCTATAGTAGAAAGAGATGTGAGGGACCAACAAGATTTGAAAATATGTGGGATCTATAAATTTTGGGCCATAAAAGAAATGAGGGCCCAAGTGAGGTTACTCGAAACATTGATAAAATATTGGGATCCAGAGATGGAGTCCTTCAATATCAATGGGAAACCATTGAGAATTGAGGTGGACGGCATCTACTATATCATGGGGTTGTCTTGATGAGGTGAGGTTTTAAATATCAATTCCTGAGGGGATTGAGGTGGTAGGTCTATGGAGGAGTACATATCCACCTACTACGTTGTAGAAATAGAGAAAGTGGGGATCCAACGTCCTATAGGTTCAATTGAGAAACTGAGTCTGAAGATCATTGTCTTAGTGCTCACATGGATATCAGGATCAACCTCATTGGCTCAGGAATCAAGGTTGCTTATGTTCTATGATGTGGAGTATTTGAGACCCACGGTTTACATTTGGTGCACCTCATTACTAGCCAACATGAAGAGCCAACTCACTGAATGAAAACTTAGAAGGATGACGAACTTTGGGTTTGCATTATGATACAAATCCCCCCTAGGGCTCACACGACCTCCCAGTCTAGTATCGATTTACACAAGAGCCGAAGAAGCTCTTGGGTCCCCAAAGAACCCTTAGAATTCTTTACCACAGGTCTTTTCTTATTTTCTTGCATGAAAATTCGGGTTCGAGAGGGTCTTTTACTCTAGCAGAGTCTTCACATGACCTCGGGCTTAAGATTTTGAAAACAGTAACTTCGTCACTCCTGAGCTTCGAGCTTCGATATTTTTACCCTCAACACACTCCAATTCTCTCGAAAACCGAACTGGTGAACTCCCAAATGGGCATTATCCAGATCTTTGTTACTCCTACACTCTGGAACTTCAGACTTCGATATTTTTAACCACAACACTTTCCAATTCTATCGAACGCCAAACTGGAGAACTCTCAAATGAGTCCAGGGATCAATGGTCCAAACTTCTCCAAAAACCAACGATTGTTATTTACTTCGATACTATAGGATTCATGGTTTTTTGTGACTCCAACATGCAATAAATCCAAACTGTCGAACATCAAAATGACGATCTATGACTCACACTCCTCCAACAAACAACGACTATGATCAACTCTAGAACTCCAGGCTTTGAGAATTTTTCTCCTAATCACCACTAGACTCTCGAATTGTTGAATGCCAAATTGACGAAGGGTGGATATCCATGGTCCATGTGTACCTAACAATAAATGGTCGATATTTACTCTGGAATTCAGGACTTCGGGGAATTAGTCACCATGCGCAACAAAAAACAACTTCTCCTAGAGTTCCAAATTGTTGAAACACTCGGGGATCCAACGACTCACACTTCTCCCAGTGATCTATGGTGTAGATTCACTCTGGGGATTTGGGCTTCGGGCTTCGGGGATTTTTCCTCCTTTACAACAAACACTTAAAAAACATTGGAGCAGTGACATCCGAAGGACTTGGGGGTTTAATGTCTGCACTCCTTCTCTTTAATACAATGGATGTGAGGGATTATTATCCCTCCTAAAAATATATCATCCGATCTTCTTGAAACAAAGATATTTCTCTTCTTTGGGGACTTATTCTCGTTATCCCTCATCGAGCTTCATCACTTAAATGACTTGGAACTTGGTGTACACCTCGTGCTTCCCTCTTGAGATTTTCTCTTGAAAGAATTGAACCTTGGTGCATGCTTTACACTTCCCTCCTTAGCTTGGGACTTAAATAAGCCTCCTACGTACTCCTTGGGCTATCTCTCCTTAGAGCTTCTTCAACACTTAACAAAGTGTTGACTCTGTGCACTCTTTGCAAGGTTCTCCCCTATGATATTTTATACTCCTATGAGTATAGGTGCACTCCCTTTGTAAGGTTCTCCCCATGATATTTTATAATTTATGGTATAGGTGTACCTTTTACCCTGGATTTGTGTAAACTTACACAATCTCTCCCAAGATTCTGAACCTATAACAGTTCGACCTCTAGACTCCTTTAAGGGGAATTCAAACTCCTTGCACCACATTTTCATACAGCAGAAACAATCAACAATTGAAACTTAAATTAACATTAAGGATTAATTCAAACAACCATTTAGATGCACACACACACATAAAAGAGAGATAAATAACATAATATTTACCTAGTTACTCCAAGATAAGAAAGATCAGAAACTTGAAAGCAATTATTTTCTTCTATATTCCTTCAACAAATATTTACAAGGATTTCAACATATCCCTACATCTTTTATCTTCTTCTTTCAACAACTACAACAACAATGTGTTAGCATATATTACATTTATTTATACATGAGGGGCTTCTCAAGCCTTCCCTATAGACATCTTAGTGATTTCATATCACAATTAAATCATCCTACCACTAAGATTATTACAATAAATGAATACTTACACTCTAGATATGAGTCGATGCTCAAAATGTACAACTCTAGAGGTGTTAAAATAAAATACAATCTGAGAACATATGATGGTCGCATTCTTCAAGATCCTGTATGACTTTAATTACAATGGCCTAAAAATTTGGCTGCGGCAGCTACCTCTCCTTGGAATCCAAACTATTTAAGTGTGTTGTGATTGATGTTGAGTTGTCTTCCACCTTGACTCATTAAATAATGATGGTAATGATTCTTTAAATGATATCCTCCACTGTATTTACATGCTTTTGGATATCGGTTATAATTATCCAACTGGAATCTTCTATTGGATGATTCTCCCATTTAACCAAATATTCATAGTAAAACTTTCTCCTAGTTCTCTTAGAAATTCTCCGATCCAAAATATTTCTATTTGTATTTCTTTGCTATGGGAATCTACCATTGAATCTCATGTTGATCATTTATCCCTTCTGTGTCATCCATATTGTAAGGGTATAGGTCTACAACACTGAATATTGGTGATATCCAAACATTGTCTGGAAACTCAATCTCATAAGCATTTGTAGAAATTTTCTCCGAGGATTATGCGTCTCTCATTCTTCATCTTCAACTTATTATATTTCCCTCTTGAAAATATTTCCTTCCTCAGTGCTAAGAATTGATCTCCAATCTTAAAATTCACCTCTTTTCTTCTCTGGTCTACACTATTCTTGTATATTTGGTTGTTATTCGGTAGCTGTCTTTTGATTTGATCATGCAACTTCTGCATTTCTATAACAAAATCCTCTACTCCTACACTTCAAATTCAAATTCCATCCCAAATATCTCAATTCTAAAATTCATCTTGCATGCATTCAATACTCATCTAGAATGGACTCTTACCATTACTCATGTTTGGTGATTCGTTATATGCAAACTCCGCTTAAGGAAAAACGTGATCCCACTTACTCTTATGTTCAAGACATCAACTTCTAAGAAAGATTCCTTTAATCTTCTATTCACTACTCCTACTCTTTCCATCTATCCGAGGGCATAATGCATGAACTAAAAGACAATGTTTTTCCCAAATTCTTCCACAAATTCCTCCAAAAGTGTCCCACAATTTTTCTGTCTCTGTCTGAGACTATACTACTGGGTAACCCATGCAATCTCAAAATATCCTTCAAAAATAGATTTTCTATGTGAGTAGCATCACTTGTTTTGTGACATAGTATAAAATGTGCATTTTAAAAATCTATCAACCACCACAAAAGATTGAATCACTGTTCTTGAACTTCAAAACAAATCCATACTTTATACATCCTACTCTAATTCGTCTGAATAGGAAATGGTTGATACAATCCCGGCTCTTATGTTGCTTTTCTTTTTAAAAGGTTGGTATTTTTGTATCTGGCCTAATGTAATTTCTTCTTACATTAAATACTACCTAGCCAATAGTATGTGAAGAACTAAACTACATATGTTTTTCTATAATAAAGTATTCATGAATCACCCACTATGTTTATCTCTTCAATAAATGTCTCCCCATTACATTGGCTACAAAAACAGGCTTCCTTTTGAATAATATTCCTTCTTGGATCATATACTCCATCCATTGATGTCTATTCCTCAACAAAGGATTTTCATGAAAGGTTTCATAAGCTTCCTTGAAATCTGTCTTCCTGTACACTTCCCTGAGTTTCAAATCAAAAGTAATCCACCTCTGAATTCCTAAAAGACAGCCCATCTCCTTCTCAAGTAAACTTTGTTAGCAATTCCATTTTACTATGCTCATACGAAAAATTAAAATTATGTGCTTAAATTGCACGTATTTTGGTATGTCTTTGGTTCACCTTTGTTCTATATGGAACTGCAAAGCATGACGTCAAGAGCGCAAACTCTTTGTGAATAAGATAATGTCTCCACTTTCTTAAAGCTTGAATTATAGCATAAAAATATCTATCATATAAATACTTTTCAGTATATCATTCAGCCACTTAAAGTCATAAATAATGCTTATCATCTCGACATAAACTGTCAATGACCACTCCATCTGTAATTTATCGATATGAAAGTCTTTAAACCCAGAACAAAATAGGTTGTTATGGTAAGTATTCTATTTTAAACAATTTAAATCCTTTCAGCTTTTTTTTTCTAGGCTGCAGATCCATGTTCCTTTTTTATATTATCTAGTATGGGTGCACAAATCTAAAATTCCTAATGAACTTTCTTTAAAAACTCACTAACCCATGGTGCCCTAATTCAAAGTTCATTTCATGGATATGCCACTCTTCTTAGATCACCCTTACCTTTTATTGATCCATCTTCATCTATTTATGGGATTGCCCCAAGGCAAGCAAAATCGCTAAAAGTTTTGTTTTCATAAAAGAATATTTCTTCAAATTCACCAAAAGATTCTCTTGATGTAACCTCCTCAACACCATATTCAAATGACTTAAATGATCCAAAAGTTCCACAAATGAACAATCATAAATTCTAGTAAAATCTTTTTTGAGCATTTCATCTTATTAACCCGTGAACGCATTTTTGGTACATTCACGCCGGGAAATAACACACGCCACTCACAATCCTTCATTTGTTTTGAAACATTAAGTTTCCATCATATATAATTCTCTATTCTTATTCTGATGATAACCACTCTTCAAGTCTATCTTGAAAAATCCATTAGCTCCACTTCAAACAATCCATCAAATCATCCATTTTGTTAAAGGAAATCTATACCTCATGGTGATCTTGTTGATGGATCTAGAATCTATATACACATTCTTCAACCTCCATCCTGTCAGAAAGTTATCTTAGGTTGATGGAAATATGGTATGGATTGTTTTTTTCATTGATTTCCCAACCATTTGGAGAGTGATATTGTATATTTATGTCAACCCCTAGTGATTGATCTCAACCCTCGAAGAAAGCAGCATGGTAGCCAATCTCCAAAGCACAAAGGTTTTGGTAATGAACCAAGGTTGTTTTCATGTATAATTGTATGAGTTTTAATATATTTTAAGGTAATACTATTCTATATGGATAAATATATGTCACCCATTTCCTCTGGTAGTATGTGGAATATTGCCATAACTCTCTGACCGTGAGAGTTATGGCCATGATAAGTTGAGAACCCAGTTTGGGGTAATGGACCCAAGTTTTTTTTTTTGATGGATAATGGTATGAGTTGACATATATTTTTGTAGGAAATCCTATTCCATATGGATAGTACATTTAATTCCATTTCCATTGGTATATGTGGAATCACATAACTCCTCATATTAGAGATTTATGGTCATGAAGTTGGAGAACTTTATGAATCATCTAGGAGCCCTAAAAGGTCAAATTAGTCAAAATGGTTTAAGATATTTTAGAAGGTAAATAATAAAGTTAATGAAGAGCAAAAATTACATAAGTCAAAGTGAATACAAAATAAAATTATTTAAATAATAAGTTAATGGAGAAACTAGAAGTGCTTAACCTAAAATAAGGAAAGTGGTTGTGGTTAAAAGGTAACCCCTTTGGAGGAAGATACTTATACAAATGAGAGGAAAGACTCTCTAATTTTAATCACACTTGATTGTATTGAATATATATAGGTGACCTGTAACCAAAGGATATCTAAACTCTAATTTCAGAGGGAAGGAAGTAAAAAGGCCTAAATTCAAGGGAGGATAAATTCTTTTGATGATGCTGCTGCATGTTATTTACAAAATATCTCACCATTTTCAAGAATAAAATTTTTTGGAATGATTCTGCACTAATAAAATTGGGAGGTCATGGAGGAAACATATCCAAATGGTACAAATTTAATCTTGTGGGTAGTTGTATTTTTGGATTTATACACTGTGGGAAATAGGGTTTGCAGCCAGTCCTAAAACTAGTCAAAACGTGTTTAAAAATGTCATAACTTCTTCTTCATAACATATCCAAATTTTATACATTCAAATTTATTGGTTATATTAAATTTTTTAGTATTATGTGTAAAATTCTCATATCCATATTAACAATATTCGTATGGGCACCCTACAAGTTCGTTCTTTAGAATAATCCATAATTCAACAAAGCCAGCTCCTTTTGCTATAACTCCTTTTCCCGAGAGGTTCCAAGAGTGACACCTGAGGAATTGAATAAAACAGTACCGAATACTTTGTACTATTTTCAACATTTATTCATTGCACATAGTTATGATTATTTCAAGTTAGGTTCTTTGACTAATCCAAAACTAGTCATGTGAGACAAAGTAAAGTTTGATGAAAATGCTAGTCTCTGTTGTTAAAGTTAAGAAAGGTATGCAGGAATGTGATTGTATAATGTGTCTATTAAAAATATATAAATCATATTTGTATGATGAAATTAATGAAGGATTTTGATTTAGGTCATGTCAAGTACATGGTTGAGACAAGTATTGATGAGCTGGCACATACATGAGGTGTATAGTTGGATGATGTTGGTACATCTTGATGATTCATAGTTTATGAGTAGTTGATACATGATTGATACATAATTGGTGTACATGGTTGGATGAACTTGAAAGCAGTATTATTTCACACATGGTTTATTGATGATGCAGCATACTTGTATTTGTATATTATTAGAAACACATATTTATTCAAGTAGATACTATGAGTTGTTGTGCTATGCTTGGTTTATGCACATCTTTGATATTTGTCTTTGTTGTAGGAAAATTCCCTTCAGATGCAGATCTCCTTGAGAGTTTGTGACCCTAACACTAAGATAGAAGGTGCTTAACATGGGCACTAACTTCCTTCAGATATAATCAAGCTGATGAACAAAAAGAAGGAAGAAGGTATGTACCTCAACATCGTTTGTCTATAAGGTCTAGGATGAGCTTTGATATTGAGCTCCCTGATAGATCCTACAAAACAAACAAAGGCACAAAAGACTTCCTACTCTACGAGATTAGCTCAAACATAGATCCATCTAATATAGACAAACTTTATATGGAACAAGTACAAGTTTGAAAGAAATGGGCCAAGCATTGATTGTATTAATGAGAACAATTAATGAAGAATATTTGCAACTATATATGTGAGGGCAATAGCTTCATCAAGCTCTCCTTGTCCAAACCCGTGCTTAAAAAGTCCATACTGTATCGACATAGCCATAAATGACATCTTCCTCGCGAGATCATAAGTTAGATGCTTCACAATACTTTCCCTCACTTCTCATGAGATCATAAATTTGGCATCTCTAAAAACTCCATCCTCTCCTCCTTCAAAGTGGACTCATTATATAGGATTTGGGAGGGTTTAACCACCATGGAGAGGATCTTTCATCAGATCCACTAAAAAATGGGTCTCCAAGATATTTAGGGAGAAATATCTCTTAAGGATTTGGGAGGAAATATCTCTCAAGGAGTTTAAGGAGGAAATATTTCAAACCATCCATGAGATCCTCAAACTCTCCTTAAAAATAGGAAATCAAATGAGGTAAGTGGATTCTCACACTAATTACTTTCTTTCCACAGAAATATTAATACACCATGCACTTGATTCTCACACTTAACTAATTTCCCTTTTCAATGAACATTAATAATAATTCATGTACTTGGTATTTTGGCTCATGTAATATATATCCCTCCTTCCACATTGACTAGGGATTGTGACATAAATTATTCCATGGTTTCAAGGTGTACGAGACACTTATATTACACCTCTTTATGACACTAGGTGAGGTAATTTAGGTGTGAAAATTTCTATGTAACAAAATCTCCAAAGTGTGAGGTCAGAAGAGAGAGAATGATGGTCAAAACACTTTCTTGCTACATATTTAAAGAAAGTGTACTCCAAGAACTCGTAGAAGCTACAAAATAGACTTATTAAAACAAATGTTATAACATGTTTCAAAACCCAAGGCAGGAATACCTATGCTTGAGTGATAAAAGACTTTCAAGGTATGGACGCATAAATACACTGTGATCCATAATTATATTGACAAAAGGTATAGCCATTGAATATAACAATGATATATACTCCCATGACCTAAACAACAAACTTAGCCACAAAGAATACATAGTGGATCTATGAGATGACAAGACATAGCCATGACTAATATAAAGTGGATCTATGTGACAATGGCGACGTGTCATCGTTTAAGATAAACTCCATCTAACTGGCAAAGTACATATCGTATGACTACCAACCCAGGCCCCTACCACCAACCCTAGCATGCAGCACCTATATCCATGTGAATAGATGTTCTAATGTCAAACATGGTAGAAATCACTCAATACCTAGTCACGATGAAACCGCTAACAAGCATCTAGGAGTATCACCATTGATGTCAATGATTCCCAAGTTAACCTAGTACATTCCAACGAATGTGAATGGATGAGCTGAAGTCAAACATCCATGGAATCATCCGATCAGAGGTCAATGATGTAAACCCACTGTCGAACGTGAGGAGGCTTGCCATTGAGGCATGCATGTCCCAAAGTACTCACTGGTTTCTAAGTCTAGTTCCTGGAAGATGTGTTGAAGTCAGAAGGAATAGACTCAACGAAGGAGGGCCTTGATGTATCCCCCATCAGCGACACGAAATAGACGCAGAGATGTAATTGGTAGATCAAATGAAAATGGACTAACACGGGTATTAAAACAAGATATTTTTTATGGATGACTCTCGAGGAAGATACTTCCCTTGAACACTGAGGCACAACAACAAAAACATGACATGGACCAAAATACGATGATGCAGTGGATACTGTGATTTTCATCGGGTGACCCAAAGGAGTAAGAAAAAATCAGAGGATTGGGTCAGTGCAGAGATTCAACAGATTAATATGTGCACAAATACAAAGTGCCATGTTCAAGGGTGACTCTAAGAGTTAATGGTAATGTTCTCAAAAATTAATAGGCTTGCTTCCTTCAATTCTTCCCCCATCCAGATAGATGAGTACCACTTTTTAATTTAACGATCTTGAGGAGGGTAACACATGCTCGATATAACTCACCTTCGGTAAGTCCCTATTCCTTTGTTTAATGAACTGGAAGAAGTAAGGGTTCGGTCCCGTATGGGCCCTTCAATGCATGATTGTTTTAACGAGTCCATAGAAGGTAAATTTGATAGTTTTTCATTTTTAGAGAGTCTGAAAATGACTTAAAGAAGACTCCAATGTTGTCCTTTTTTGTAATGTTAGTCTTGTGAGGCCGAAAAAGAGATAAATTATCACTTGAAAGACGCCCTTTCAAACCTTTTAACGAGTGGGAAAGGAAGCAAGATCACTCGGCAATCTTTTCATGTTTAGAGAGTCTAAAAAGAGCTTAAAGGAGACTCCAGGGGGTTCCTTTTTTGTGTAGTCATGCGGGTCTGAAAAAGAGATAAAATTTTACCCAGTGCATTCTTATATTTTCGAGCTTGAGAATGAACTAAGACTATTCTCATGGACATGACAAGGTGAAAAAACAATCAAAATTGCTCTGAAATATGTCAACAATGTCAAAACTACAATCCAGACGTTTAATGAGACCGACATATTTTTAAAGAAACCCAAAAGAAACTATACCTTATGAAAAATGAAAATTTATAAATATTAATATAAGGAAAAAACTTTAATTACCATTTCATTTGCATAAGGATTTGTAGCAGTGGATATTTGCATTTTGGAGGTGGATCTTGTTTTTCTTGGCACCGGAGCTACGGTTGATCATTTCTCTCACCATTTGGACCAGGTAAGTCCTTGTTTCTTCCTCTTTCAATTACATGGTTTACAATTTGTTTTCAAAGCAATATTTGAATAAAAAACTGAAGCCCTAGGTTTTCCAAAAAGAAAATCAAATCGGACCTTCTTCAAAACGATGGGAAAAAGACACCCATTTACAAAAATTCCTTCACTAGGCTGTAGCATGGATGCCAACGTGTTTATGCATGAGTGGGTAGGTAGTTTTTCTCAAGGAATACAATAGGAATGCCCACATAGCTATCACACTGTGGGTGGCAGTTGTTTTAATTTAAAAACGTTTTTACTATTGGATATGGGGCTACGTTGAAGTAATGATGAGTAATAGAAGGGGTGTGGGTCTTTTGAACAACATAGATGATGAATTTCAAGTTTTTTCAATTACTTAAAAAATTGTTGAAAGTGTGACTAATGAAGTTTTTGCGCTGTTTGCAGGTGATTTCGGCAACAACCATGATTGAATGGAAAGAATGGGAGCATGAGCTCGACGATGTGACTGCTTTACGGAGTCCTCACACATGGGCTGCATTGAGAGATTGTGGTCTTCTCAAAAATTTTAAGCTGCAAAAGATGAAGAAAGAAATCTTTCTGCTTGAGCATATGATCAGTTTGTGGGATGTCACGGAGCAAGGGTTCCGAATCGAAACGAAGCTTCTAACCATCGAGTTGGAAGATGTGTAATTCTTGACTGGCCTCTCAAAAAGAAGGGTTTCTATAGTTTTTTCCGGACAGAGGGTGCTTCTTGAACCCATGGATGTGTACCTGGCACGTCATTGTGCCTAAGAGCGAGACTGGTGGGAAGTAGAATCCCCATCAAGGATATTAGAGAATTACCCCTTTGGTCTATTGTGTTTTCCATCACAAGTGTAATAGGAAGCACCAACATGCATCTGGTGTCAAGATCACAGGTAGCCTATGGTGTACAGTGTTTAGAGCCAACATTGTTTAACTGAAGCACAGGGTTTCTTCAGAACGTGAAGGAACAGATTTCGAGATGTAGAATGGGGAAAAAGAAATTTGGATATGGTTCTTTCTTGGTCTCATTCTTCTTAGAGCGCATCCCTCAAATGAAACCTCAAATAGCATTGGTGGTATGATTAGTGGGAGAACCATGGATGGAGCGATGGACTAGCCCATCTCTGAGACTAGTGGCAGAGTCAGAATTTCACTTCACCAGTGACTTCTTTGCTTGGATGAGACACCAATATATTTGGATAGAATACTTCCCATATGCCAAGGTGGACTTTCGCAGGAGTACGTATCTAGTTCTACCAGCAGGAGAATCTTGGGATGTGTCAGGTAAGAGACCAAACAATACCTTTCCAGTATGGTCGCCAATTTCTATTGTAGGAAAATCTCCCTACGGATAGGTAGATCTCCTCTTGAGAGATAGACCCTTAACTCTAAGATAGAAGGTGCTTAACATGGACACTGACTTCCTTTTAGATCTAATCAAGATGATGAACAAAAGAGAAGGAAGAAGGCATGTACCTTATGAACATTGTTTGTCCCTGCAAGGTCCAAGATGAGCTTCGATATTGAGCTCCTTGGTAGGTCCTGCAAGACAAAAAAAAGCACAAAAGACTTCCTACTCTACTGAGATTAGCTCAAACATAGATCCATCTAGTGTAGACAAACTTATATGGAACAAGTACAAGTTTGAAATAAACAGGCCAAGCATTGATTGTATTAATGAGAACAATAATGAAGAATACTTACAACCATAGATGTGAGTGCAACAGCTTCATCAAGATCTCATTGTCCAAACCCTTGCTCAAATAGTCCATGCACAGAATGTTGATGTTCCAAATGACATCTTCCTCATGATATCATAAGTTAGATGCTTCACAATACTTTCCCCTCACTTCTCATGAGATCATAAGTTTGGTATCTCTAAACTCCTCTCTCTCTCCTCCTCCATGGAAATCCCTCATTATATAGGATTTGGAGGCTTAACCAACATGGAGAGGATCTCTCCTCAGATCCACTAAGAAAGGGATCTCTAAGATATTTAGGGAGAAAATATCTCTTAAGGATTTTGGGGAGGAAATATCTCTCAAGGATTTTAAGGAGGAAATATTTCAACCATCCACGAGATCCTCCACCTTCCCTAAAAAATAGGAAATCAAGTGTGAGGTGGATTCCCACACTTAATTACTTTATTTTCTATGAATATTAATAATAATTCATGTGCACTTGATTCTCACACTTAATCAATTTCTTTTCCATGAATATTAATAATAATTCATTTGTACTTGGTATTTTGGCCTTCATGCAATATATCCCTCCTCCACATTGACTAGGGATTGTGAAATAAGTTATTCCATGGTGTCAAGGTGTATGAAACACTTATATGACACTTTACGACACTTAGGGCGAGGTACCTAGGTGTGCAAATTTCATGTGTAATAGTCTTTGTGATTGATCTTGGTGAGTAGATATTATTTGGTTGATAAGATTGATGAGATAGGTTGTAGTGATAGGTTGTTTGGACAGATTGTTGTTACATGTTATTTGTACAGGTTTTGTGCATGGTTGGTGCACTTGTTCATGGTACATGTTGAGGTACAGGTTGGTGCATGGTTGATGCACTTGTTTATGGTACAGGTTGATTACAGGTTGTTTGGTATAGATTGTTGCATGGTTTATGCACTTGCTTATGGTACAGGTTGATTACAGGCTGAGGTACAGGTTGGTGCATGGTTGATGCATGGTTAAAGTTATTGGTACAGGTTGTTTGATGCAGGTTGATTGGTACATGTTTACAGCAGTATATCTCACAGTGATAGTGTGATATTAGTTCCATCATTCTACTTCTACATCAGGGAAGTTGGATGGGGAAAGGACAAGTTGTTTTAGCCACCTTCCAGTTGTATCTGGAGAACATAGGGGGTTGTAGTCTCCTTCTAGTTGTAGCCAAAGAATTGGGGAGTTATAGCTTCCCTCAGGTTGTAGCCTAAGAAATTAGGGGGGTGGAGCCTCCTTCCAGTTAGATCTAGAAAACAATGGAAGTTGGTGCTTCCAATGAATGTAATTCTTAAATACATATAAGAAAAAACATTATGTGGTTTTCTCCCGCTTTGGATTTCCACGTAAAACATTGGTGTACTGTGTATGTGTATGATTTCTCATTTTTTCATTGTTTATTTAGTCTGCAAATATTGGATGATAATGCTACATTGATATAACACTTGCATTTTATTGTGAAAAATGATTAAATTTCTCTATTATTGATTCACCCCCCCTCTCAGTAATCCACCAATTGGTTCAGAGCCAGTTCCTTCAGAAAATAGTTTAACCACTCGACAGAGATGATGGATTATTCTGAGAATGGCGTACCAATGTTTAATGGTTAGAATGGTTTTAAGTATGAGATGTGGAGTAGAAGGAAGAAATTATTTTTACAGGCACATGGACATTATATTTGGCAATTAATTGTTACAGGATATGATAACTCAAAAAGGGAAAAGACTGCAGCCAAGAAGGAATTGAAGAAGAATAAAAAAATAGCGATGGATTTCATCTAAAAAGGATTACCTAATATGGTAAGATAAAAGGTTGGTAAATGTTCATTAGCCAAATAACTTTGGGATAAGTTACATGACATATATTCTTCACCCATCGTAGATTCATAAAATTCCAAAGAAGATGAAAATATAGATCAAGAAGAATTGTGTTCACCACGTCAAACAGATTCAGAAGATGAAGAGTACATAATCACCAGAGAATTGATTAGTTATTTAGATGAAATAAGAGAAGAAAACAAGTCACTCAAGAAAGAATTTATGAAACAAAAGGAAAGTGTTCACATTTTTGAAGAATCCCAACATGTCATTAAGAACTTCAGAACTCAGTGTTGGGCTCTAAAGATGTCCTAAAAACAACCTTATTCTGACATTAGTTTTATCAACCGAGGATTTATCTTTTCTTTCAAGAGTGTCAGCAAAGTCTATGCAGATACTCATAGAGGTTTAAATCGTGTAGATAGTTTAGCTACAAAAAATCTGAGTCTATCTAAATTACTTCAATAATTAAGTTCTTCATGAATTAACTACAAACTCTGAAACTAATAGCTCAATCAACAGAAATATATTCTGAACAATAAAACACCATGAATCAAAGCATCAATCAATTTACCAAATTCATTTATCTATATAACAAGTTAGTCTATGAAAACACTTAATGAATCAATATCTCAATGATTAATTAATATGTTGGAAAGGAACATCGATCTACTGAATATTTAAGAAGGAACAACAATTGTGAATTAAATGAAAGGAACAACAAATGTGAATTTAAATGAAAGGAATTCACAAGCGATAAATTGACAACAAATGGAAATGGAACAACAATCGATACTCTCCAAATGGAACATGTACTCTCTGCAAATGGAGAAACATAACCAATTTATAAAAGAATGAACATGGTAACAAGTCTATCTTAACTGTTGAAAGGAATATCATATCACATAACTATAACATAATTGATAAGATTACAAATGCGATAGTAGCTCCTGTCAACTAGGCCCACGGTCTTCAGAAGATCCTGCTACGAAAAAATCGGTACGCAAAAATGGATAAAACTCTTGAAGCTTTCATTAATTACATAATTGATAAGTCATTTACAATGGGATTGTTGTACAGAGTGTCAACAATTAAGATATTTGAATTCTTTGTTATCTCTCTATCATTCACTATTCTTTATATATTACAATGAGATAAGTAAATTAAGCTATCCTGAGGATCGAAATATCCTCAGGATTGCTTTTACTATTTATGAAGATTGCAAAATAAAAAGTCAATCTTCCTTTGAACCGTTTTGTTCCTGATTTCATCGATCTTTAATGGCCTGTGCATATTCATGATCTTCTTAATTATCTTTAGTTAACAACAATTTTCCATTTTTGCATAAAATCAAAACAATTCAAGCCAAAGTTCAGAAAATATCTAATATCATTTAATATTATTTCCTAATAGATTTTAACCATTTTCTTCCTTAATTACTTCAAATTAATAGAAAAGTCAACAAAGAGTATATCACAAACCAAAGTAACCAGGAGAATATTTATACCTTTTTCTCAACCCAACATACCCCCATCTTACCTTTTTGCATGTCCTCATGCAACAAGAGAATTTATATGCAAAGTAGTGATACTGAAGGGTGGAGAGGTCTTTTCTCTAGGTATCCATAATCCATGCTTACCTTTAAGCTCTTCAAAAGAAACAACTTCCTTTTTCTTACAAATTTCATAAACACTTTGATAACCCTCTGGAGGATACCAAATAATGGGGGGACTGTACCTGCATCCAATCCAAGAAGGCCCTTCTTCCATGATCATTTTGGCATACCTCTCTAACCTAAGAGCAACTGCTTGAAAAATCTTAAAACAAATTGTTTCCTTGTTCTTGAATTCATTTGAAGAGACACTCCATCTTAATTTGGCAGCAGAAAGGGATTCTTCTTTAATTTCTCCACAATATTGTAGCCCTGAATGTACAACATGTCTATGGATGCGAGCTAAAGATTCCACAACCTTCTCCCTCTTCATGAATGCTCCATGTTGCATAATGGTATCAAAGGGTTTAGAAGGTTCCCCTATGATCCATAGTTCTAGTCCATTCTCTCTTTTCATGAAGACCTTATATTCTTTGGCCCACCTAATTTAATTTTTGGCAAAAGAAAAAAAGGTCTGAAACTAAATATCCCCAGTGATTGGATTGGGGTTCTCATCTTTGTTTTCTTCTAGAATGAAATTGTGAAGATATAGTTCACACAAAAAGTATTGTACTACATCCTCTTGTTCTTTAAAAAATAAAACACAATTAGAGACAGTGGTAAACTCAGAAGGTGTTCCTGCCCTAATGGATTTTTCTTTTAATAACAGATAATGCTCTAATAAAAAAAGGGCATAATTAGTAGCAGGGGCCCTGCAAGATAATATATCGGAATAAATAGAGCACACATTTTTTTATTTTCTCCAAAGATCCATCAAGTTGACCCTGCACCTTATTTACCTTTACTTTAGCTATGCTAAGCTTAGAAAAGGTTTCATTCTTAGTTGCTGACATGGCTCAGAGTTGTTTGACAACTTTCTGATGTTTTTTCATTGTCACCATTTCTTTTCGACATTGGGTTAGGGTTTGTTGGGATTGTTCCAATTCTGCTTCCAACCTTCTAATAGTGGCATCTTGTTTAGGGGAATGAAATACTTCTTTAGTCTGAACAACTATTTTTATTGTTGCTAGAGAATTTGTCTGAGTTTCTATTTCAACTGATTCCAAAAGAGCATAAAAATATGTTTTTGTTTCAAAAAAATTAGTGTGAATTTCCCTTCTAGGAAGTGGATTTCTTCCCTATACTCTATCCCTCTTATATTTCTTCTTATTATGGGATTTTTTAGATTGTTCTAGCTGCTTCTTAATTTGTCTAATTGTATCTTTCAATCTTTATTTTTTTTTAATACCTTTATTTTCTTGACTCTCTTCCTCAATGTCTTGTTTTCATGTTACAGTTTTCTGATTCTGTTATTACCATTTTTTGATGTTTCTTTTTGTCTAAGGGGAATTTCAAGGTCTTCCCCACCTCGATCAACTGGTAATTCATTCTCTATATCTTCTGAAGTCTCTTGTTTATTTAAAGGACTGTTCTCCTCGATCTGAGGTTCAAGTTGTTTTGTTTCCTTAGGATATTCCCTCATAGGAGAGGATGGCATCTCCATATCAGGAAGATCAAGGACAGAGTTTGAAGGAGGAGAGGTTGGAGCTTGGGGTTATTTTGTCTTGTTTGTATCTTTAGTGAGTGATATCCCCAAATTTACCAACACTTGGGCCATCTCCTCTTCATAACTTCCAAAAAAATCATCATGCTATCCTACAGGGCTTTCATGTGATGGATCTTTTGTTTGTACATGTTTCCTGAGTGTTTTCAGGTTGTGTTGTCTCTTTATCCTTTCTTGTTTTTACAGAGGAGGTTTCGGGAACATAAATTGTTCTCTTCCTTTTCTTCTTTGATGTTCCTACTTTCATGCTGTGGGTTTCTGCCAACTAAATAAGGTATGTTTCCATTTTAGGTTGGGAGGTTGGTATTTCTATTTGGGAATTATCTCCCTTTGTATGGGCTGCCTCAATTCCTTGTGGGGGAATTTCATGGTGGACTTCAAGTTGCTCAATTTGCAGGGGTCTGTCAAGCTTAATTAAGTCCCCCCAAATTATTTTTGTATGATTTAAGGACCCGCCTACTATCAATTTTACTAACCCATGATGAATGATTACATTAGCAGGGTCTTTGGCTTTTTGGGTTCTTCCAGGGAATTCATGCAGCATGCTATTAAAAAAGAATGGTAGATTTATCACTAACCATTGTTTTAATACTACCAAAAACTTGAGGTGGAAAGGTATCACCACATGATATCATCTGTATCATGTGATATATCTATGCACCACAGTTGCTAACTCCCTCCAGGGTTCACTAAGAGTAGTGGGGTTGAGGCCTTTTTCCTTTCTTGTTGAATTCCTCCCCTGGTTCTACAAAGGATTCCATAGCTTCCTTGAGTGTTGTGTATTTACCAGTCCACTATTTTCTTTCATTTGGAAGGATTTTTACCTTGGATATAATGGCATCAGTAATTGGTTATTTGTATTCCCTGAATTACTAAGACTCCCCCCTGTATATTTTGGAAGATCGCTAGCGCAACATTTATATTGAATCCATGCAGTCTGTTAAAGTATTGTGTCCACCCTAGACGATGTAGAATTTATATTGCTTGATCAGTCACTTGTAGTAATGTAGGATCATGACGAATTCTTCGGCCACCCATATCTTCTGTAAACAAGTCAACACAACTATCATTCCCAACTGCAAAACTAGTTAGACCATCCTGTGAAACAAAATTACTAGAAATGGTAAAAATTACAGAACAACAATGGCATATAGAAATACGAATTTTCCTAATATCTATAATCATTATGGGTTATCAATAATTGTGTGGAATTTCCACCCCCCGATGAATGAAAAGGTCGACCTCGACCAACGGTATGTGTGAACGTAATGATGACGATCAATCAAGTGAGGGATAATTGTTACGCTAGTATCATTGGGAGAAAAACTGTTAATAAATTTCAAAGCAATTTAATATTAATCATGAATGATAAGCACACCTTTTTTGGAAAGTACAAGTCCAAATACCAATATTCAATATGTTAAGGAAGAATATTTCGAGTATTCCTAATATGTTCATGTTTTATAAATATGCCACATGTCATAATTTTGTTACTTTCCCTTGTGTTGAATATAGTAGGAATGACAACCACATTTGTAAGAAAGGAAGTCTATGAACAAAATAAAAACTTAGCATATTAATATAAATGTCAATACCACAGGAAGAGCCACTGCTACCAACAAGCGTCCATAGCCTCGACAATGTTTCCTTTTAACCCATAGATGAGACAGTATCCTTAATAAAGAGTTTGTATAGTATTTTTCCAAAAATGCCACTATCATGGTTTGGTTGCCAGATAACAACAATGCCACTCACTAGATCGTAACAAAGTGAACAAGTCGGCTCGTGATGAGACCTTTTGTCCTTTGACCCTAAATGCCAAAGGCCATTTCCCTAGTGTGATAGACATAGTGGGAATGTCACTTATGTTAATATCTTATGATAGTGGTAGGATGGCTCATGATGAGACCCCCTATCCTTTTTGGGATAAGATTATTTTCTTTATTTATTATTATTATTATTTATTATTAATTTTTTTTTTAGGCTTTATTAAGGGACGCTCATCTACTCCTTAAGAGTGTGGGATGGCGTAATAAGTGTAATAATTCCAAGTAAAAATGTTCCTTAGACTCCTTATTATGATGTGAAGGCAAATTATCATTCAAGTATATATATATATATAGGGAAAAGAAATGAATTATGGTAGTTAAAGATTATGAACAATATTAAGATAATTCGGAAAAATCAATCCATAAACATTTTGGTAAGGTATGCTAGATATTCCTCAAAAAGAAAATGACAAATCGTTACCATGATGATCAAAAGTGATGTTGTTGAAAATTAGTTAGTGAATTTCATACCCAAAGGAGTAGCCAAACGTATCAGGAGTAGTCATAAAAACAACACATGTTGTTGATGAAAAACAAAAATCGGTACTTTCAAAGGAAAGGAACAATAGCACCAAAAACCGCAAAAAGGAACAACAATTGTTTATTTTGAATGAACAATGCTACCCAAAAAAGGAAAAGAAATCATGACAAAGGGAACAATAGTTTTTATGTTTGAATGAATTACACTACCCACAAAGGGAACAACAATTGCAACAAAAGAAACGACAATTGTTACATTCGAATGAACGAAACTATCCGCAAAGGGAATGGAAGTTGTTATGTTTGAATGAATGACACTACCCACAAATGGAACAACAATCACAACAAAGGGAATGCCACTTGTTACATTCAAGGAAGATGACGATGATGTTCAAATTTAACCATCTAATTAAGTAATTGGATACCTCCCACAATTTTTTTTGTTTTAGTGAATCTAGGATTCATTAGTCATCAACTAAATTCATTTAATTTTATGGGTAGTTTTATTCAATGATCGGAGGAATACAATATATGTTGGAATATTGGTTGTTGTCATTGATGTCAACCCTAGTCATGGGTTTTGGACCGCAATATTGATGAAGGTATTTGGACATGAAGGACAATGCACATGCATATACAACACCCATGGATGAATAGTATACATCATGTTGTTTCCGGTGGTATGTGGCACATCACATGGATCCTCATGGTTGAGGAGAAATGAATTTTTGAAGATGACAAAGTGAATTGAAGAAGGAA
>SNQJ01S0152907.1:0-22011 GCA_010110895.2 Picea sitchensis | reverse complement strand
AGCTTGCCGATACCGAAAAGTATCTAGGATCGACGATCGACGATACCTACCACGTGTTTTTCTACGGATTAACTTCCTCGAAAAAGTCCCGATGCCGAAATGCATCAGGCATCGACGATCGTGAGAACTCTTTAGCATGGTCACAATGTTCGTTGCGATCCTTTTAGGTCTTCCCCAATTCTGATAGGCGCACTGGGTATCGATAATTGATAATATCTTTTCTTTCTTGATTAATGACTATTCCCCTCATCTTTTACTGATGTCGAAGAGGAATTGACTATCAACAATATCCTTTTGCAAGACATTGGCACAAACAAAAATTTCTTTTTATCGATGCTTATGAAGATAGGTGCTCGGAGACTGAGGTTTCTCGAGTGGCTCTTTTCCTTCTTTGAATTCCTTCCGATGCCGAATCTGAGTGTGTCGGGTGAAGTGTTTTGGATTTTGATTCATTATTCATGCGTTAAGGCTCTTTTTTAAGTGATGGGTTTTCATAAGTTCAAACACACCTGAAAAGCTGATGAGAGTCAAGATAATAAGAAAATCCAAGCATCTCTCAAAATGAAGTCAAATCAGATATGCGAAGATCAAGTGGTACCCAAAAAGTGGAAAAAATGACATGGGCTTTTTAGGGTGTGTTGAGTTCTCAACACACGGTCTTTGGAATCTTCTCATAAGTTTCAACCACTTTTTGTTCCAATATATTCATGAGCTCCCTCTCCTCTTTGGTCTCAAGCTTAGCCTGCTCATATATCAATTCCAACTCGTCCCGTTTATCTGTTACCTGCTGTAATTCGACTATGTATGTGCATGCATGAGACCATACCTCTTGGGTAACACTAACTTGTAATTTATGTAGAGAATTGGATGGTATCTGCAACAATACCAATTTTAATTGAGCTAAGTCCTTTAGGGGTATCTGCCCCACGATCTCTTCCATGCGCAACATGCTGGGTGTAATGTGAAACGTTGCGCTCGACTGTGGTATTGTGTGGACTGTATCCCGCTCACTTGCTTCAAGTTCTCCTCATGTCTGTGATGCCGATGGACCTGTTTCAATGCTGTTGTCGATTGCCTATGCTTCCCTGATATGCTTGAGGAACTGTCACATGTCTTCCATCTCCTCTTGAATTATGTCCCAGTGGCACACCATTCTCAAAATCCTCGGATGTGCGATCATGAATGTTGTGGGTGGGAAATCCCTCCTACGGACTAGCACTAAGGGTTTTATCATGCATGCATAAATGACCTAAATATTCTTACGTTTTACCATCATCCCGTGCCTAAACCCCCATTACTCATATGTAAATACAAGGCTCAAGAGATTAAGTTGAGGTACCTTATTTTTCGTGTTTGATGTCGATCCCTTTTCACGCTTGGTCATTATTTGACTGCAAATCTCCTCCCAATGCTGACCTGCATTCACTAAAGACAAACAAAGAACTCCACATGCATTTGATCTATGAACTAACAGGTTAGAGATTTAATCTATCATACCATCAATATTCCAATAATGACAATCTCATATGGTGGGATGGGAAAATCAATTCTTTTATTAACTTCAAAATGATACCTTACAATGATAAAGTCAGCTATTGCTCCTTGATCCTGGTCCTGGGCTCTTATTCCACTGTCTTCCAACTGCTTTTATATATACTTCTCTTTGCACAAGGATGGCTAAAGGTTGGGACAAAGGGAATTCTTAATCGGGTATAGTTTCTTTACTATGATTCTCCTCCTTTTAAATGGGACCCCTAACCCTTCTTTTATAGGCTAGAAGAAGCTAGGTATTTGGTCGAGCGACCGACCATGCATGGCCGAAAGGTTTAGTTAAATTACCCAAATTTGTGTGTTCTATCAACAAATTTCCTTTTTCCGTGATTTTGTAGGTACACGCGGGTTGTCTTGGGTCAACTAGCATGTACACGCGTGCAATAATGGAGTAGGGGGTGTGGGTTTTTATAAAAGGGGTTTTTAAGAAGAGTTGTTCAACAATGTTTTGGCAAAGAAGGAATCTGAGATGGCCTGATGCCAGGTAAGCATGTCTGGTGAAAATTAGGGTTATAAAAGATGTCTCCTAATGTGTGATGTTAGAAGAGCATCTAATGGCCGAAATACATTAACAATCTTCACCGATGTTCCGAACAAGTGAGCCCAGGGACCAGAAATCGGGAGGCGCCATTTGAAAAATAATAATTGTCTCACCTAGGTGAGCATACCCATGCTCGGGATAAAATAAAATCATGGCTACCAATCAAATACACTGTAGATCCATGTCATATAACTATATAAACTATAGCCGCGAGCAATACACAACGAAGCTACATCTTGAAATCAAAAAGATATATGTGTAGAGTATCAATCTTCTAGATGCTGATAAGGCCTGATGGTTGGAGATGAGGTCTTCAGAGATCGAGTAACAACTTCAAAATATTCAAAACTCAGGTAGGAGTGTAATATGAGTGTACGACTTCAATACCCATAGGTCTTCGATGGCTCATCGGTCATGGACTAAAGAATCTTGATTATCAGATTGAAGGCTTCATTGATTTCGAACAAAGACTTGATTGGACTTTCGGGATGGTCGGGCATGAGGGCAAGAGACAAACTGCAGAGGGGTCGACTCAGGATTGGTAAAAAAATTCCCTTGGATAATAGCACGAAAAATGATGAGACTCAGGCAGCATGGCATTAACATAATTTTACGAGGCAGGAGGCAACACAAACTCTCCATATGTTTGGAAGAATAACCAAACGGAGGAGGACATAGCTCAATGTAGTGTGCACAGCTTCCTAAGGTCATATTAAGTCACAGGGTTTGACGAACAAATGGAAAGATGTGCTTTATCCAAGGGTGACTCATTGTGTTGCCAATACAAATAAAATACTTTTCCCTTCCTCTTTTTGGGGTATTTTTGATTTTTTTTTTGTCTTTTTCAATAATTTTGGAAAAAGAATAAAAGAATGTTACGTTACAAAGGAGGAATGAGTGTCGCAAACATACTAGTTTGAGGTGAAAGGACAAGACTAATGTTCAAAGTAAGGACACTCAGAAAAACTCCCTCCTGGAGCCAAAGGTGTCAAGACATAGAGGCAAAGTGCTACAAGGCTTGCGTATAAGGCATGCTTCATATGATTCAGTTGAGAGCAACATGGAGCCAACATTAGGCCAAATATGCAGGTATGCAAACACGGTTAACAAAACACACAATGGTAACGTCCTTTGATGTAATTTTAATGAGCCCAGAGAAGGTAAGCTTGACGGTTTTTCATATTTAGAGAGTCTGAAAAAAATGTAAAAGGAGACTCCAATGGGGTACCTTTTTCGAAGGTAGTCTAGTCGGTTCGAAAAAGGGGTAAACTAACACCGACAAGACGTCTATTCAAAATAATTTTAATGAGTGTGATAAAGACAAGATCACTCGACCATTTTTTCATTTTTAAGGAGTCTGAAAAAAGCTTAACTATGGACTCCGTTAGGAATGTTCTTCTGGACCATTTTAACGAGTGTGAAAGAATAAGGTCACTCAATGATCTTTTCAATTTTAGAGAGTCTGAAAAGAGCTTAACTATGGACTCCGTGGGGGTTCCTTTTTCATAAATTTAGTCCCTCAGGCCTCAAAAAAAGGTAAAATTATACCTAAGGGTACTCTTCTAGAGAACTGAATTTCCTTAGAGTATACCTTTGTTCATACAGTTGATCATCCGGAACGGAAAAGGGGTAAACTATCGTTAGATAGACGTGACTTCAAATTTCAGTTTAACGAGCGTGAAAGGCCACAAGATCGCTCGACAATCTTTTCATGTTTAGAGGGTTTGAAAAGGGCTTAAAAGAGGACCCATTATGTTTTGGGAGTCCTGTGGGTGAGGTCAAGAGTGATAAAGAGTCATGCAAATGAGGCTCAAAACTTGTAATCAGGCAAAACTAAAAGAACTCCCGAGCCTACAGTCATTAGTGACAGCATGGACACCATAATGCAACCGGGATCTACCTAGGACATCCATGTTCTAGTAAGATCTACCGCCAAATCGTGACACTTATAAAGAAACAATGATGGTTCTGTGTCGCAACTTGGTGGGATCGATCCTATGGCAAAGGGATAAAAAAGTAGGGGTGGAAACCTAACTTATATGCTCAAGTTGGCTATCTGAGATTTTTCCCCACAGACCATCAAAAGTGACCCAAAACTCCAAAAAATGTCCTGATACCCAATCGTAACTTTCCAAAGAAACTTCTGAATCACTCTAAATGGTTTTCAATTCAAAGAAAATGATAAGGGGGGCCAAAAAAGTGACAAAAAGGGCCAAAAATTCTATAAATAGAAGCTTACAGCTCATTATCACCATTGCTGATTTGGAAATTGACTCTAGAGAAAAAAAACCCCTTTGATAAAAATGGTGATTCTGAGAGCTACAGTGGACGAAACGACCATCCGTCTGGACCAAGTAAGTATAAACTACCTCCTTTTTCTTTTTAATTCTTTATTTATGCATTTAATTTGGTTTCTTGGGGGGGCGTCAACCTTTAAAAGGTCGACCCTAGGTCCATGCGGGCTGTCCTATGACAACCCACGTGTACACTCGCTCTGTCTGATGTCAGAGTGCGTGTACACACGACTGTCATCAAAACAACCCGTGTGGACCCTCTCATGAGTGCAAAAAGGTTTAAAAAGCAAGGCCTAACCCTATGAAAATTTTCCCATGTGTAGGATGTATGTGCAATGGAGAGAATGAGAGCAAGAAGATATTAGCGCACTAGTTGGGGAAGACCCTAACGCTATGGCGGTGTTAATGCAATGTGGCTTGCTCAAGTTTTTTCTGTGTCCTTTTATGAGAGCGCAACCTAGGCTATTGAATGCCTTGGTTGAATACTAGCACCCTGACGCAAAAGCTTTTATGTTAGAGGGGCAGTCACTGGTGCCCACCATAGAGGATATATACTTTTTGACTGGCCTCTCCAGGAGAGGGGAACCAGTCAATTTCTGGACATTTCCTTTGGGGCCTCATAATATATCGAAATTGATAGGACTTTATTGTGAGGCTGGTATAGACCGATCGAGCTCGTAGGTGCCCATAAGTAGGATCACTGATTTATCACTGTAGGTGATTGTGTTTCTTATTGGGTGGATGACTGGTTCTGCGGCTCTACATCAGGCATCCCGTGCACAAATGAACTGTGCAGTCCAGTGCTTCAATGCACATATATTTGACTGGAGCACTACACTACTGGATTGTATGAAGAGGTAGCTGACAGATTGCCGGTTATGAACACAGAGGAACTTCAGGTTCATGATGATTCTATGCCTTTTCTTCTTTGAAAGAGTTCCTAGTTTCAGTCCTCGAGTGGTGGTATGAGGACATCATGCCTCTCTTCCTACGGTTTGAATATGGGTAGTGTTGCTTCCACGACAGGGTGGTGGAAGGAACAATGAGTCCTTTGATGATAACTTCTTTGCTTGGTTGTCACAACAGATCCCAGCCATAGAGGATTATCCTTATGCTGGGATTGATTTCTTGAGAGATCCTTGTACCTCCAGGCGAGGAGCAAGGCGAGATGGGTAAGTTTGCATCATTTTTTTTTTTGAAATATATAATTTTTATGTTTTTTTTTTTATATATCATTTTTTTAAACAAGAGTATTTGACAGATATGTGTCTATTGTGTGCAGATGTGGGACCCTCATGACCTATGGATTATGTGAGGAACAGGCATTGTCCTCAGCCAGGGGTCGCACCTGCCGCTACAGGGGGACCAACAACAACAAGAGAGCTTCTAGCCGGTGAGGCTGAGAGGGTTTTGAGATGAGTTGAGCGAAATTTTACCTCCCTCATTCGCACCATCCTTATGGAAGAGATTGAGGATCTGCCACCATCCATGCAGCCTCATGTATTGGGGGCACTACGGATGTGGGTCTGACTATTTCAGCATTTAGTAAATGCTGTTGATTATTACAATAGGGCCCATAGGCCTTGACCTTAGTTAGTCTAGACTTTGACAGCTCCACCTGTATATATTTTTTGAGAGCATAAGCCCCATGACTCGTTACTGGTCATATTTTTTGAGGCGCTTGCGTCCACCTATGTACTCTGATGATTATGATATTATATATGGAATTTTATGTCTTTTTGTGTCTTATGGATCATATTTTCCTTTAAAACTGTATTTACATGTTTATGTGTATGTTGTTTTATATGTGTGCGAGATGCTAGTCTAAAATTTGATTAGCTAGAGTATTTGTAACTTGGTTTAATCTCCTAGGAACATGAAAATATGTAATATAATCAAAGATTCGTTCTAAGAGACGTACCCTAAGGAATCATCAGTGTAAAGTTGGATCATGAACATGGTAGACTCTATTTAACTGAGAGACAACCAACTGAGCGTCTAAATAAACCCGAAGATGAGAGATGCCAAATGACAGGGTGTCATGAAGCAACTCAATAACTGCACTGTACTCGACGACATTGTTTGTGGTGTCACCTAAGAATATACCTCCAGAAGATAATAACTGGCCTCGAGGTGTAAAAATTACCCAAGTTGCGGAGGCAAGCCTTCGAGTGTGCCGGCTAGCACCATCTGTGTACCTAATGAACACCTCTGATTCACTTGACATTTTCCATAGTGACACAAGATAACATAAAAAACGACACGTCCATAATACTAAAAGAAACCAAAAAATAATAGTACAAAGACTATACATATGTAACGAAAAGTTACCCAAGGTGACCTACCTATGAGTAATACTTCTTGAGGTAGAGCCCATTTCTAGGCTCCACCAAAGCATTTACCTCAAATTCAACCATACAATAAGCACCATTTTTTAGAACCTCTTTTATGATGAAAGGTCCGAACCACATGGGTTTGAATTTTTCCTACCCCCAGGGGGTCCTTATCTTGGTCATAGACCAGGACAAGGTTGCCTTCAGAGAAAATCCGAGGATGAACAGACCTATCATACTGACACTTGAATTTTTTTTTGTGAGCCTCGTTGGCTAGGGCCACATCACGACGCTGCTCATTGAGCCGCTCAAGGTCTAATAACCGTTCTTCAAGTGGAGAAGTGTCTGGCAATAACTGTACTGAAAATTTTAGGGACGGGATCTAACATTCTATAGGCAAGACTAGTTCTAGCCCGTAAACGAGTTGAAAAGGTGAGAAACTAGTTGCAATCTTAACAGACGTTTGGTAAGCCCATAATGCCGAGTATAACATCAAATTCCAATTTGACTTGGCTGAGTTGATCGTTTGCTATAGGATAGTTTTAAAAGATTTATTTACAACTTTCACCTGACCATTTGCTTGGGGGTAGTATGGTGACGAATGTTCTTACCGAAACCCAAGCTTTGATGTTAATTCGGTCATCATCTGGTTTTTAAAGTGACTTCCATGGTCAGTGATAATCTCTCTCGGGATGCCAAACCTTGCTATTATCTGGTTGAATAAAAAGAGAGATGCAGTCTCTCCATCATCTTTAAACGTTGGCATAGCTTCAACCCACTTCGTGAAGTAGTCTACGACTACAATGATATAACGGTGCCCCCTTGCTGAAGAAGGGTTGCATGTAGTGTAATCAATCCCCCACTTGGTGAAGGGACCAACTGCGATGACAAGAAACATGGGAGTGGGATGTGCCCTCATCTTCCGAGAGAAGATTTGACACGGGTGGCACTTCTTGACCGATTCGATACAATCTTTGATTAGTTTCGACCAGAAGTAACCTACTCGTAAAATATTTTGGTTGTTGCCAACCCAGACAAATGACTGCCACATGCTTCGGTATGGAAATCGTTAAGCATGATAACTTCTTCTTCGTGAATGAGGCATCGATGCAGGATGTAGTCTACACCTCTTCGATATAACGTATCATCGAGTATGAGATAATTCTTATCCTGATGGCGTATATGGTGACTCTCATCACGAGAAGCAGAGGTGGGGCACTTCAAAGTCTGGAGATAGACAAGTATATCTCTGTACCAGGGATCCGAAGATGCGATCAAAAACATATCTCCTCTGATAGGTGAATCTTCGGGCATAACATCACCTGACTTGATCGGAAGTTCCGAGATGAGTTCTGCGAAGACCAGTGACTTTTTGGATTTCGTTGAAACGAAATCTAAGTCGAATTCCTGGAGGAGGATTATCCATCTACTGATCTTTCCATCTATTATTCGTCGTGTCAACACGTATTGAAACATATTCAAAACGACAATGATGGTGGTCTTGCGAAACATAACATAATGACGGAACAATTGAACAACATGGACTACTGCCAGCGCAAGTTTTTCGATATGAGAATAATTGAGTTTCGGTTTGACTAGGCCTCGACTCTGGTAATAGATCACATATTTTGATAGAAAATCATCTTCCTGAACTAAGACCATGCCGATGGTTGACTCTGCTGCAACCAGGTATAATAAGAAATCTTTGTTATAGTTGGGTGGCCGAAGCAGAGGGGCAGTTGTGAGGGCATGTTTCAACGCTTCGAAGGAGCATTGAGAAGCATCATCCCAATGAAAAGGAACGTCTTTCTTCAGTAAGTGCATAAATCCCTTTGTGATCTCGGCATAGTTGGCGATGAAACACCTTAAAAAATTTGCATTGCCGTGTAGAATCTGAAGTTGAAGGATTGTGCGTGGGGGAGGAAACTAAACTATTGCCTCAACCTTGAGAGGATCGACCATGATCCGTGTTGTTTACACTATGAAACCTAACAAACGTCTTGATGTTATGCAAAATATGCATGTTATGAAAATAGTGACATCGCTCAAAGATAAGTTGGAGGTGTGTGGGATGATCCGTTCTCTTGCGAGATCGAGATGATAAATAATCTAAATAGGCCTTGACTATATGATTGAGATCATGGAAAGCAAAAGACATGGCCCGCTGAAAGGTTGCTCCAACATTTTTGAGACCAAAGGGCATCTTACGATACGTGAATGTACCCCATGGACAAATGAATGTAGTTTTGTGTTGGTCTTCGGGTTTGATTTGTATCTGATTATATCCCAAAAAAGTGTCCATGAAAGAAAAGGCCTCACAACCTGTACATTCATCAATTATCTGGTCGATGAATGGTGTGGGAAAATTTTCTTTTGGACAGACCTTGTTCAAATCACGGAAGTCCATACATACATGAATCATGCCCTGTTTCTTATTGACCGGCACAAGAATTGACACCCATTGGGTCAAATGGATAGAATAGCTAAAAATGACTTTTAGCAGTTTCTCAACTTCAACCTTAATGGCTGCTGCTTTCTTGGGATTAACTGGACGAAGCTTCTGCCGAACAGGCTTGGCATCCAGATAAGTTGTGATTTCATGTTCGACTATTTTATGATCGATGCTTGGCATTTCCTCATAAGACCAAACACAAACGTCGCGAAATTATTTAAATAGATCTGTGTAGATTTGAATCTCTTCAGGGGAACAGTCAGCTCCGACGAAAACATTCTCCACGATGCTAGAGGTTCTGGAGATATTAATCAATATAGTTTCAGTGATAGTTTCCATATTACCCTTGGCATAAACCTCATGTGTAGCTAAGGGATTAATAGGACAAGACCTATCTCCAGTCATAGTCAAGGTGAATTCTCCTGCTTCGATTCTGCTTAACTCTAGAAGGAATAATGATCTATGATGGAGATTGTCCCAGGGTTTGTTCGGACTAGTCATTGCTTCAATTATTGCTTCGTCGGAGGGAAAGACTAAGTCTAACGAATCGGTATCAGCGAGAGAGACTTGAGCCCAAATAGGCTCTAGAATCAGATCTAAATCTTATGTAGGAGTTGGATCGGTGTCGACCGAATCTTGCTGGACTAAAGAGTACGCTACTTCGGCTGCGGACAAGGGCATGGACATGCCAGGGTGCCCTGTCCCTTCCATCATGGCCGATGGGGAAGGGAGTATCCATGGATCATTGAAGTAAGTCATGCGAAATGACGAAACTTGGAAAATCTCAACCTTATGGTGGTCGGATATGAACTTGACATTTCCTTGAGGGGGTGGGTAATCAAAGGTACCCATCAAAGATGGGCACAAATCAACCCCTATGTTGACTATGCCTGGTTGGGGATTATCAATCATCGGGACCACGGATGCCCCCAATGAACGGTCAGGTCTGGAGAAAGACAATTGATTAATGGTCACAATTCGGTCCTCATGTGGAAACAACAAGACCTGGAAAAATGTAGCAACCACTACTTGCATGGCATAAGTCCAACTCCTTCCTAATAAGAGATTGTAGTTGAGGGATGCGTCGACTACTTCTACCTCGATGCACACGGTCTTCCCTCCTAACTGCACGAGGAAAGAGCGAATGATACCATGTGGTCAGAACAAAAAACCATTGAAAGTAGTGAGAAGAGTAGGTGACGGAGACAAAACGGGCTGGCCAATGGACTTCCAACATGCCAATGACATAACGTATGTCGAGGCACCCTCATAAACCACCGTGCAAAAAATGTTCCAAGTAAAAGTTTTCGTGGGGTAAGCCACTACTATTTGAAATGCTACGTGGTAAGGCAGACGAGGTTTTAAGTCGGTTGTATCCAACATGATTGTACCTGGATTACAAGTCTCGGTAGATCCTAAAGAGGCTAACAAAGCTTTCCTCTAGGAAGGGAATATTTGGAGGACCTCCAAAGCTGACATCGCACAAGGGGTTTGGGACAAATCCTCCACCACATAATAGTTCTGGGTGGCCCTTGCATTTGGGTTGTGAGAAGCTTTCTTGAACGCATATTTTGGGATGCATGTCATTGTTTCATCCAAAGTATTCTCGATTTGGAGAGGAAGAGATGGGATTTCAGCTTCTTTTACCTTCTCATAAGTGCTTGGTTTATTGTAGTCATGCGCTCTAGTCAATATAAAAGCATCACCCTTCATCATATACACATTCACGGATGCAAGATTGTTCAAAGACGGAGAGGGTCCTTGACTTCCCCCTTCTGCGCTTGTAGAGGTTTGGGTTAGGTTTTGCCCATGTTGAAATGGATTGGTTAAAATGGCAGGCTATTACTGTGTCAAAAACTTTTGGGCCTCTGCAAGCCGAGGACATTGGTGGGTCGGGTGGTCTTTTGCGCACAGGTTGCATGGATACCTCGCCTTCCGTTTCTTAGTGTTTCCCCTGCCAACATTATTAGTGGGTTTCTTATCCCCCTTGCCCTTCTTTCATTGTTTTTTCTTTCCATCAGGCTGCTGGGTGGCCTTTGGATTTGTTGATTGCATTGTGTGTACATTTGACGTTTGGGTAGGGGGAGCAGCCAAAATAGTAGTTTGGCTGGCCGCTGTGTGTTGTATAGACAATTGCTACAATTGCTTTGTCAATTGTTCAACGGGCTTTGTTTGTGCTAAACCAACAATACCATCTGCATGTGGTCCAACTCTCTGTCTGGTTTTATCAAGTATTGAGCGTGGCGCATGTGGCAAGATCTCATATAATAAACCAGACTGAGAGTAGATTAGCTCAAGATGTTGATCTCTCATGATGGCATCTTCTTTGGAAAACACTCTCGACGTCGCTATATCTTTGGATAATTGTGGGACCAAAGACTTAAGGAACCACTCGAGCAGGAATGATGGTGGGACTGACACCTTAATTAAACTCTTCCAGCGTCTCCATTATCAAATGTGATCAGAGATATGGTCTGCTTTTGTCTGTTCGAAATTGGCCAGCAATTCTGTGTCAGCGTTGTATCTCACAGGTAATTGGAAATGGTTTAGGAAAGCCATTGCCAATTCATCGAAGGAAGAGTATCTTGAGAGGTCTAGCTTAATGTACCATTTCGTGGCACTCCCAATGAGAGTACGTTGAAACAATCACAACTTTATGGAGTCGTATTTCAATGAGTTAGATGAGCACCAAAGATGGAAGGTGGTCACATGATCTCTTGGATCTTCGTTAAGCTTGGATTTGAACTTTGGTATGTCTGAAGGAAACTTCGTCGACATAGGGGGCCAACATGGATCGTGATAGATAGGGTCATTCAACAACCTTGTCAAGTATGGAAAATGCAAGGTTTCTAGGAAAGGTAGTTTGGGTTGTTGGTGATAACCATGGAAAAATGGACCTGGAGTTTGACTGGCACCAGGTTTCCAGGAAAAGTTCGGTTGCTGGCCTGGGTTCTGGTAAACAACATGGCCATGACTAGTGTACATATTCTGCATGTGAGGAGACATCATCGGCTGATTCCCAAAATAAGATGTAGATGGTTGGGTGTGCATTACATTCAGAGGAATTTGGGCAGGGTTTCCCCATGCCGATCCCATGGGCATAGGCATAGTACCTTGTCTAGGGTTCCATTGGTTGTGAAAAGAATTGCCCCAGATTGACATTCCTGACGAGGGAACTGATCCCTACCAAGAATTCCAAGGTCTTGATGCAGAAGAAGTTCCCGGGTTTGCCCCCTGTGCAGGAATAGTACCCTGCACAGGAATAGGTTGTCCGTAACCGGGGTTACTCCCAGTCGAGAAAGTAGTGGATGAGAAAGCATTGTTACCAAATGCACCGAACAAAGAAAACGGTGTCAGACCTACCGACATATTATGAGAAGGTGGTCCTTGAATCCCTGCTCCAAATAAACTATGGTGTGTGGGTGGCCCGACAGATTGCTGGTGGGTGCCACCGAGCGAAGGGGATGAAGGAGGTATATGAACTCCCCTGTAAAGGAAAGCGTTAAAAGGAGCTGAAGTTCCCCCCATGTGTCCTTGTAGAGGAGCGTTAGAGCTCCCTACCCCTAGACCTAAAGTCTGTAAAGTGGAGTAGGAAAGTACAAGAATTTTACCTGAGATGGGAATCCTGTATGAGAATGGAGGGCCTATCGCACTCGGTGTGGAAGGGGCAGTGGCCACCACAATAGACGGGATTGGACCACTGTTAGAGGTAGAGGTGGTCGAGACCATGGTGGCTCAAACCAAACAAAGAAATAATTTTTTTATTTTTATTTGAATGCTCACAAAGAAAAAAGAAAAAAATATCAACAAGTAAAAACCAAGAAAACTTCTGGCCTAAGCGTAGATCGCAAAGAGTCACTTTAAAAATAACACATAAGCAAATTAAAACTGGACTCTCACACTTGTCTAAAAACCCTATAAAAAGAAAATTTTGAGGAAAACTTCTTAATGAAAAAGAAATATATTGTTGTGATCAAACCTAATTTACTGACCTCTATGACAGAGACCCAAAAACCCGAGAGGTATAACTCTTGTCAAAGGAAAGGATGACTACCTCACCTTGAACAAAATATTTCTCCACAGGCACGTTGCTGACAATTCAATAGCAAGTGTGTGCACGTGAGTTGTGTAAAGTCAAGGTGCGTGTACACATGTGTTGGCCTTACACATGCTATGTGTATCTATGAAACTCTAATACAAATGACAGGCCAAGCAATCCAACCCAGACAGAGACTACTAGTACTGAGAACCAGGATCTCTTGAAGACTCAGACACTTACTTTAACAGAAAGAAAAAAAAAAAAAACTCAAGGAAAACTTCATAGAACAAACCAATTTGAGGTGAAACCTAAGCTATAGACTGCAAACAACAAAGACTAGAAAGAGATCCAGAAAACCCCTGAGAAGGATTATTTTTGACAGGGGAGAGGATGATAGCCTCTCTAAAAGAAATTTTCTGGAATCATACACGTGACTGAAACTTCCGCAGCTAGCGTGTACACGTGGGATGTGGGAAGGTAGGGCATGGGTACACACGTGCAGACCTTATACAGGCCATGTGTACCTCTGCGGGTCTTGAAAAAAAAAAATGCAGTCAAGCAAAGAAACAAAGATAACTGGTATGGAAGACTAGAATCTCTGTTAACTCAGACTTTTGCAGAAACTTTAAAAACAAGGAATGAAAACAGTTTTTAAAAATACCCAAGAAAAACATTCCCAGAAACCCTAGAGATCCCCAGTACGGTCACCAATTCTGTTGTGGGTGGGAAATACCTCCTATGGACTATCACTAAGGGTTTTATCATGCATGCAGAAATTACCTAAAGATTCTTACTTTTTACCATCATCCCGTGCCTAAACCCCCATTACTCATATGTAAATACAAGGCTCAAGAGATTAAGTTGACGTACCTTATTTTTCGTGTTTGATGTCGATCCCTTTTCACGCTTGGTTGTTCTTTGACTACAACTCTCCTCCCAATGCTGACCTGCATTCACTAAAGAAAAACAAAGAACTCCACATGTATTTGATCTATGAACTAACGAGTTAGATATTTAATCAATCATACCATCAATATTCCAATAATGACAATCTCATATGGCGGGATGGGAAAAACAATTCTTTTATTTACTTCACAATGATACCTTACAATGATAAAGTCAACTACTACTCCTCGATCCTAGTCCTGGGCTCTTCTTCCACTGTCTTCCAGCTGCTTTTCTCTATACTTCTCTTTGCACAAGGATGGCTAAAGGTTGGGACAAAGGGAATCCTTAATCGTGTATAGTTTCTTTACTATGATTCTCCTCCTTTCAAATGGGACCCCTAACCCTTCTTTTATAGGATAGAAGAAGCTAGGTATTTGGTCGAGTGACCGACCATGCATGGCTGAAAGGTTTAGTTAACTTACCCAAAACTGTGTGTTCCGTCAACAAATTTCCTTTTTCCATGATTTTGTAGGTACACACAGGCTGTCTTGGGTCAGCTAGCGTGTACACGCGTACAATAATGGAGTAGGGCGCGTGGGTTTTTATAAAAGGGGTTTTTAAGAAGAGTTGTTCAAAAATGTTTTAGCAAAGAAGGAATCTGAGATGGCTTGATGCCAGGTAAGCATGTCTGGTGAAAATTAGGGTTATAACACTGAACCAATTGGGATATCATTTCTGCATCGTCCTCCATGATCGTGTATTCTGGAGGTGTTCTATGTGCCTTCATCTTCTTGTGTGCACCCCCCGTCTGAGTAGCTGGTTGCTTAGTCAGGCCTGGATCTTGTAGATTAGGACTTAGTGTAGTCCCGTGTGCTTCCCCGATCTGTTTCTGCTGTACTTGGGGAGACTGTGTATTATTATTCTTCCCCTTCTAGGTTCCTATATTAGATGTCCCTGCTTTCATCTGCTTTGGCTTGGCCTGACCTATCCTTGGTTTCTTGGGCACTGGGACTTCCTGGGGTTGTGTCTCTCCCTGCCCTGCCTCCTCTTCTTCTGTTATTGCAGGTATGTCTTGAGTGAGGACTGGAATCCTCCAATCGCCTTCCCAATCCTTGATAGCCATTTCTATTTTGCCCTTTGTGATGCAATAACACAATTGTAGTCACTTCTTGTTGGGGTCCTTCCGCGCCTGTATCCACATTGCATGTCGAGTGGCTTTGAAGTTGGCTATGTCTCGATAGTACGAAATAGCCTACGATGTTATTATCCATAGGTTGGTGATGGTTTTCTGTAGGTCGCGAAGGTAGCCTTCAAATATTTCTCTGTTCATCTTTCTGTTCTTGGCATATGAAGTGATGCCAAGTGATAAATATCTGGCTCCATGATTGGGTTTGGGTCTGGTGGCGAAAAATACATATTTCAGTTCCTTCCATCCCATAATGGCTATCAGCATGAGAAACCATGAGTAATGAAATTCTATTCCCAGATCCTGTGCATCCTTGCATTCATCTAGAAACAAATTCAAAAGATAAGGGCCCCACCTAACGCTGGTGCCCTCGACAGACTGTGTTGTAACCGTGAAAACCTCGGCCGAGACTTCCTCCTTGTAGAATTTTCTGAGCACCTTGCAGGCCATGATCTTTGCAACCATTTTTGTTGCGAGGTCATTGATTCATTTGATGATGATTCCTTGCATGCCTCTGTCAGTGTTGTATTTATTTTTCATCTCTTCCACGAGTGCTTTCTCCTTTCTTTTATAGTCGAGAAATTGCACGAGATCCATGCCCTGTGATGGCAGCCCTGTGATGGCAGCCCTGTGATGTGCACAATGAGATCTACGTCTATCGAGACAAGCTTTTCCAACCATATATCTCCACCATGTGTGACTGCCATCAATTTCTTTATGCAACTGCTTTCATACTATCCTCTGCCAAAGTGTGGTAGTTCTAGCAGACCTAAAGTCCCCATTTTTGCTAATCTTGCTGCCCACTGGAGTGGTTGATGAACTGGTTCCTCAAATGCATCCAGACCCACAGTCTGTAGGTAGTATTTCTTCGTGAACTCTAGGAACTTGTCTGTGTCCGATATAACATGGTACGAGTATTTTAGCTTCTCGACATAACCTAGCAAGTCTGATTTCACCCATACCCCTTCTGGTATGCGCGGGAAAACAATTGCTATGACAAGTTGTTTACGCAGTGACCTAGGTACTGTGTTCTTATCCTTTCATAGTGGTGGCTGACTCAAGGTCCCAACCTCCATTGGTCATTCTTCGACATACTGTTCCATCTATCTCATGACATCTTCCACTGCTCCCTCCTATGGATGTTCTGACATGGTTGTCTGTGATTCATTTGCCTCAACCACTGCTTCCTAGTTTGTAGTCGTCCCATTGAATCTCTGAGCTTCTTCAAGGTTCTCTGGTTTCTCTTGGCTACCCGTGCCCTGGTTCTGTTGCTCCTATTCCTCTCTCGACATATCCATGTTCATTCCCTTAGGTGTTTTTTGTTGGGTTTCTTCTACCATGGGTGTGGGGTTAATTGGTGTGGTATCCGGTGATGGGATTTCATCTACATTGACAACTTTTGGTGGCTACTGTTCGCTTTCCTACGATTGTACTTGTGCCCTGGTTCTAACTTTGGAGTGTTGAGAAGTCTAGCTCAGTTCTACTTGTTTGAGTGGTGCCATGGTGATGAATGTCGATCGTCCTCCGATATCAGTGGTTTTTGTAACCTCTGTGAACTTCGCTTTGTGCTCCGTAGGCTCTATTGCTCTCTGTCTCTTCTTATTTTGCAGTAGGATTTTGGCTCTCGCGTCCCTGCTTTGTATGGGCATCGTAGGAAGCTTGTCAAAGACACTACCTTTATTACAGATTCAATGAACCTCCGGTTCCTTCGTACTTTCCATTACTCTCCCTCACCGTCTCCAGTTGGCACGATTAATGTGGTGTCCCATTGGTCATTTCCGACATTCAAGTCCACATGCCTTCGTCATTTAGTACTTCTTTTACCATCTTTACTTTTCCCTCTTTTTTCCATTTTGAAATGATCATTGGACTTGTCTTCATCGGGTTTGTATTGTTGGCAAATGTTTAACATGCATCGTATGCTTGTCATTGATGGAAAGTAAAACAACGAAGATGACATGAGTACAAGAAGAAGTATCAGAAGTATTTTAGGAAGACGCTGTAGAGAAAGCTCGATAAGTTCAGAAGAGATAGTGCAGAGGATTGTTGGAAGGTTTACAGTTGGGAGTGAGCCTGTCATTGATGGAAAGAACAATGATGAAAAAGATCAACATGATCAACAGTGTAGTGATAGTGGAAGAGGAGGATCAACAGTGAACATTGGATCTTATTTAGAATCCCCGATGACCGTCAGATATGAATTCATACAAGAAGAACACGCAAAAGAGGAAGATAGATCTTAGGCATTAGATCTGAGCGTAAGATCTGACCATCGTTGGATCAGGGAGAACCTGCACGTTCATTAAAATGCTGAAGAGGCGAAGTGCGAAATGCTAAAATATGTTGGTTTGACTCCATTTCAGAGTTTTGTAGATCGATACTTGAAGGTGTCGAGAACTTACACATCAAGAATGAAAAATCGCGAAGTGGTGAAATTGTGAAGTGGCGAAATGATCCTAGCCATTGGATCAAGGTGTGATCCGGGCCGTCAGATCTAGGAGGTGAATATGGAAGACCACATCAGAAAGGAAAATCATGGACCATTAGATCAAGAGGATGCATGGCAAAAGATTAGAGCATGTCAAAGAATCCATTTTGGGGTTTCACGAATCGTGACTTGGAGAGGCAAGAAACAATACCACAGGAATGTCGAAATCGTGAAATGCGAAATCGTGAAAAGATCTTGACCGTCAGATCACCAAGGATTGTGGACCATTGATCAAGCATGAAGAAGGCCTGTGAAGTGTCGAAATCACAACAATATCTGAACCATTGGGTCCATAGGAAATGTGGCGAAAGATCATCATGTCGCTGACTGGAAAGTCAAAGGAACGGGGTTCCCTAACCTCTTGAATTCGTGATATGCGAAATCGTGAAACAATCTCAGCCGTCAGATCGAGGTTTGATCTGGACTATTGATCCGACTCCATCTCAGAGTCTCTCCTATAGCGACTTGGAGTGACGAGAACCTCCATCACAGGAATCACGATATGCAAACTCACGATAAGATCTGGACCGTCAGATCACTAAGGGTTCTGGACCGTTGATCTAAGCTCCATCTTGGAGCTTCACCTATCGCGACTTGGAGTGACAAGAAACTCCATCTAAGGAATTGTGAGATGAAAATTCATGATGATATTTGGACCATCAATACATCAAAATCCTGGACCATTGATCTAAGCTCCATCTCGGAGTCTCACCTACCGCAACTTGGAGCGACGAGAATCTCCATCTAAGGAATAACGAGATGCGAATTCACGATGAGATCTGGACCGTTTATTCATCGATATTGTGGACTGTCGATCAGGGTCGATGAAGATCATAAGTTCAAAACACCTTTTAGCGCAGCCTATGGTCACTACGTGTGGTCATGTGGAGGAAGGACCTAGTGCAGATAAGCTTCGCCTCAGAATTTTGGGGATCGCGTCTGGGAATGTCGAGACACTGGATCATACGAATGCTGAAATACTGAAAAGGTGAATTGTCGGTGTAACCGGAGGTCACCACCTATGGTCATGTAGAGGAGGGAGCTAGAGCAGCCAAGCTCCTTTTCGGAGCTTGCGACATGAAGAGTCAAGATGCCTCATCGAAGAATCTCCAAATTGTGAAAGTGCGAAACGTATAAATCATGACAATATCCTTCAGAGCTAATCCAATGGTGTAGATGAAACTGAAGGAGATCAGAGGGCTACTGTTGCATGTCACAATGTAACTGCCAGAAACCACTGATGGTTTCTGCCAGAGAACTCGAAGACACTTTGGGGTGATTGATAGAGGATATGAAGAGTCTCTGGGAATCTTCAAGAGGGATGAAGATTCTCGTGGAGGCGATTGAAAACTGGATGAGCATTGAAGCCTGTAATTGGAACAGAGAAAGTGAGCTCGACTGTCACAGAGAAGACAAAGAGTCTCAACTTCCAGAGAGGCTGAGGAATCTCAGCATAACATACAGTGATGCTGAATGAGTGGAAAAACGGCCAGAGAAGCTGAAGAGTCACGATGATGATCAGACAGAGCACTTGAGTTGTGGAGGATATCAGTGTGGTGTGAGTATGCAAAGGTATTGCATTCATTGCATGCACAAGGTGCACAAAATCTATAAATACACAGTACATAGAAGAGATGCGGTTGTTGTTACGATTGGAGTTTTTGTGGTTGCTGTTATTGAAGGTGATTCATGCATGAAGAAGGAGGAGAGTCCGGTAGATGAATTGAATAGAAGAGGAACTATGCAGTGAATGGACATGGCACAAAAAGCATAAAAAACAGAAGAACAAACAGCGCAAGTCATGTGTGCAGGAAGGCAGTGAGGCAGACAGAGCAACGAAATGATGCAGAACAATGACGAGTCTGGTAAGCCATTTTTGAACATTATATCACTGTAATAAGTTTCAGTAGCAAAGATTTATATTTCAGGGTGGAAGGGAGGTGCTAGGGAGGACTATTGTCCTCATAGGTTCAAGTGGGTTCTTGAACACAGGGAGTTGTAGCTTCCATCTGGTTGCAACTAGAGAAACCGGGGTGGCAGGGTGGTGCAAGGGAGAACTATTGTTCTTTGTTATATAGGTTGGTTGCCTGTATGATTGGTATTTGGTGCTTCCATCCAGTTGGTGCTAGAAACACTCAGGGAGTTGGTGCTTCCTTCTAGTTGGTTCTAGAGAACCTAGGGAGTTGGTGCTTCCTTCTAGTTGGTGCTTTCTTCTAGTGGGTGCTAGAGAAAACAAAGAGTTGGTGCTCTCAGCAAGTAGCAACTTGCAAAATAGAGGTTGTAGCCTCATTATGAGTTGGTACTCATATGTATGATAATGTAAAGAATGTAACTATTACTTATCATATAAATAAAAAAAGGTTTTTACCCTATATGGGTTTCCTCGGTGATCCAGGGGATCAAATTTTGCTCAAAAATTCAAACTGCTTGGAATTTATTCAAATCAAACGGGAGCATATACCTCGTCGTCATGAACCCAACACAACTCGTTTGGGTTCAAACGGACATCGAAAGAGAGAGATATCGCATTCTGTTCAAAATGACAAATAGGCAAAAAAAAGGGATGCTGACTGTACAGTCCGTACGGATGCTGACGTGGCAGGATGTACGACATGTGGAAGGTAGTTGTGTGGATAGTTGGCATATGACATGGATTTTTTTCAGCGAATGGGATAGTGACACGTGGCCCAATCAATGGCCTCCACGAATCACATGTATATTGGTTTAAAAGTTATGCTGTTGGCTGGATTCGACCTCGTGACCTCCGGGCAGGGTAAAGCCTTGGGAAGGGCCGCTCAACTGGCATGCCCACATGTATTACTTAACACATGTATGCATTTAAATTTATTTGAGTTTGAAATGATGTGTAATGGGGCGCAGACCGGGCCGGGGCTAAGCCCCGACCCATGGTTATATATGTATGTCATACGACCATTGCTATGGGTGGTTAAACCTGCGGTTATATATATGTGTTGTGTAACCATTGTGGTATGCGCACGGTTATATATATGACATGTGACCATTGTGGTGTGCGCACGGTTTAACCTCACAGCTATATATATGGTTTAAACCTTAACCCTGTTTGTATTGCACGTGGTCATGTGGTGGCCATGTGCCCATGGGCCTTGGTGGTTAAGGGTCAACGCGTAACCATTCGACAGTTTGTATTGGTTGTGCGGTTGCACCCGGTGCTGAGTTTTAACACATAAAAGCGCATGGGGGTTAGGTTGAAGAAACAAGGGTGCATTTTGGCGATCCAGAGACAACAAGTTTGAAGGGGAACTTCCAGGAAGCCTATCTTCTTCAATTTTTGACCAAACGAGGTGCCAAAAAAGCCTAGCTAGGGGTTTTTGGATGTTCTGGAGCTATTGGAGCCATCTATTTGGAATTTTGAGCATTTTAAAGCACATATTTGAGAACTTTGAGCAAATAATACAAAAGATCCATTAGATGCTAGACCAGGAGATGTAGCCCAAGAGAGGGGTGAACTCCTTTATCATTTTTTGTGTTATGTGTTTTCTATTCATTGTTTATTGCCGTTGTTTATATGCATCTTGAATGAGTAATTTCTATAAAATTTGTGTTTCAAAGTTGATCCATTTTCATTTTAACACATGAATTAAATCTTGCAAATAATTTCAAGAATACAAGTCTTCTTAATTTTTAGATCAAGTTGGTATCAGAACATAGGTTTTTGAAGACTTGATTATTTGCAAGTGTTTTGTTTTCTGATGCTCACAAGGTTGAAAGTCACAAGAGGAGAAGGTTAACTTGTAGAGCCAAGTTCTCATCCTTCAAGGAGGAAGCTTATATCATCACTGCAAGTTTCAAAGAGGCATTCACCAAGTATGGCTCATGAAGAGAGTCATGAACATATTCCTACAGAAGATGAAGATATCAGAAAGGATGTCATGGAAATGAGAGAAATGATGAAACTCTTGATGGAACGAAATACAAGGTTGCAAGGTGAAGGCTCCAACCCTTCAAAGCACAAGGGAGACAATGGTGATAAAACTCCAAATGGAAATGGAGGGAATGGTGCTTCTCCACCACCCTCACGTCCATCTTCTTCTTCTTATTCTTCTTCTACCAGTTTAAGACCTCTTCCAAATTCTCCAAAAGGACATGGTAAAACTCCTTCACAAATTCCTTTGTTAAATCTTGATATTAAATTCAAATTGCCAATGTACAATGGAGAAGTAAATGCTGAGAAATTAGATAATTGGATTCATCAGATTG